>PVKA01030650.1:0-27104 GCA_004027165.1 Ctenomys sociabilis | reverse complement strand
AAAAAAAAAAAAAAAAAAAAAAAAAAAAAAAAAAAAAAAAAAAAAAAAAAAAAAAGACTTTCATTTATATTTGTGACACAGCCTGGTATCCACAGGCAAGTGTTTGTGCATTTGTTTAAAAAAATAGAATTTTACTGAAATATAATTAATATACCATAAGATTCACATTATATTAAATTCATAATTTTTTCTGTTTGTTTGTTTTTTTGTTTTGGTGGTACCGGGGATTGAACTCAGGACTTCCTGCTTACCATGCAGGCACTTATTCTACTGAGCTATCTCCCCATCCCCTAAATTCATAATTTGATCAGCTTTGACGTTATAATACATTTTCTCACTCCTGGAGTTCTCTAGGCTCTAGGGAAACTCAATCCCCATTTCCTTTTCATCCTACACACAAGCATTGATAGTAACTTCTATTTTATAGATTTTTATAAAGTGGAATTATGAGGTGAATACTATGTTTTTTCTCCCTTCCTCAGAATTATTTTGAATTCATTCTTATTGTTGCATCAATATTTTGTTTTTATTGGTCCCTTACATTCTGTTCTGAGTATACCTCTATATTTCTCTGTGTCCTTCTTCATGACAATGTATACTGCTTCTAGTTTTTAAAATTTAATTTAACTTACTCTGTATGCTTGCAGTTCAAAAGGTTCACATATCATTTATGGAAAAGACACATCTACATAACATAGCTTGATTCTTTATTTTTCCTCCTCTGTGCCTCTGTCTCTTGATGTCTTTTCCCATTTTCATTATTATTGATGTGATTATTACTTTGATTCACATTTGCAACATGTAATGCTTCCACTCTTGTTAGCTACTTAGTACATGTGAATGACACATCTTACATCTCTTTGTTACCCTTTTTCCTTTTCCACTCTGCTCAGCCTCAGTCTCTTGGTCCTCTTCCTGTTTGAAAAACTGAATCTTCAGTCTTTTTCTCTTTGTCTTTTATTTTATATTTGTCTATATTTTATGCTATTCAAATAAAAAATACAATATTTCAGTTTATTTGTTTGATTTATTTCATTATGCTTTCCAGGTAGACCCATTTTTCTTTCTTTATACCTGAGGAAGAGAGGAATATTCCATTGTGTATAGATCTTTTTAACCCATCAAAACAAATTTAGACTGAATATTGCTCTACAATGCTTCTAGGTAGACATATAATTTCAGTCTTTATTGGGTAAGTCCCTAAGATTGGAGAGTCTGAATCATAGAAGCAACATGTACACATGGTTGAGATATTTTCAATATGTTCCTCAAAGTTATTGTGCCATTTTATTCCATTTTTAATTGTTTTTAATATATTTGGTTATTATATAATTCCACTACACAACTCAGACTCATAGTGATCCTCCTGTTTTCAGCCTCTCCAGCACTGGGTTTACAAGCATGTGTCACTACACCCAGATGGCTCATCCTGCACTGGGGATGGAGCTGGCACTGGTGCCAGGGATTGAACTACTCTCTGTGTGCTTGCCTAAGCAGGTGTTTTAGTCCACTGAGCTATCTCACCCACCTCCGAATGTGCTGTTTTAGATGTCAAACAAAACTATGTCAAAAGTTGTTGTACATGTTCATAAATATTTTGTGCGAACAGTCTTTTTGATACAGGCTCTCACTATGAAGTTCAGGTTGTCCTTGAGCTCACTTTGTAACCAGGATGTTCTGAAACTCACAATGATCCTCCGGCCTTAGCTTCTGGAGTGCTGGGATTACTGGTGTGCACCACCATGCCAGGCTGAGCAGTCTTTTTGAATTATAAACACTTCAGATACAGAGAAGTGGTTAAATTTGTTTTGTTAATATTATTGTTAGTAATCAATTATTCTACATTGGGTGTAGTGGCACATGCGTGTAATCCCAGAGCTTGGGAGGTTGCTAACAGGAGAATCACTTCAAATCTGATGTATGTAGTGAGACCCTGTAGACCTTGTACTAAATACATAAAAAAGGGAAAATAAAAAAAAAAGACAGAGATAGCATAGACAAATAGTCAAGAAGAGACAAATAATCAAAGTCGATTTCCAATTGTTTAATTTTATTCAAGTCTAGTGATCCCAGTGGGATAAAAACTGCATTGTAAAAGTAAAAGGACAATTTTTTCTTATCAACATTAGGAATGAGAGAGGCTGTGCAGATGGCACAGTGGAATAAGCACTTTCCGAGCGAGTTCAATCCCTGGTACTGCAATAAATGAATAAATATATAAGATAACTAGGAATGAGAAGGACTGTTCACAGACAAGTAAAAGATCATGCATTTGTTTGGAACACAGTGGCTACACAAGTGTTTGCTGAATACAGAAAGAAGGTGGGAAGTAAAGCCTTCTATATAACTCCTCTCCACTGGAACGACATCTTTTCTTTGAGGCTTTCCAGGCTGAAGCCTTTCTTTAGCAAGAAAGCAGATTTCACTGCTGTCACCTCTAATCTGCCTATCATTATTTTCAGTCTGTGAAACCCCTGACAGCTACGGAAGTCCCATTCGTAGGGCAGTCTATGTAATTTGTGTGAGACAGAATCTCCTCGTCCATTACAGGCAATTTATCATCTACTTAAGAGGATAATTGCAGCCCAAGACTCATGCACAAGACTCATGTTCTGAGAATGCCCCTTCCTCTTTATCCATTCAAATCACTGTTATATTTTCAAAAACAAATCCAGGTTTACACCTTCTAAAGATTCTTCTATGGCCATTCTTGAAATCCTATTGTAATTGTTCTAACTGCTAGTTACATTATAATTTATAAGGCATGGCATGAATATGTCTATTCTTACTATGTAAGTTATTTTTCAATGGAATACCACTTCCTACAAGAAAGTATAAATTTTGGTACTTTTTTCTTTTTAATTGGCACAAGTTTAATGCACTGTGGGGAGTTGGCACATGATGTATCTTAATTTGTGTTAAAATTTTTATTCCCTTCCCTTTCCTCGCTCTCCGTAATATTTATGTATAACGTTGCATATAGTGAATATTATATGTAACATTTATGTATAATGTTATATATAATGCTATATAAAATGTTTATTTTCATGTTTGTAGTAAACTAGGATCATGTTCCTTGGAGGAACTTGGCATGTATACACTACACATCAGAATTACCTTATCATGTATCTCCCCTCCTTCATTGCACCACCTAGCTCTCTGTTCCCTTCCTGTATGCTGAAGATCTTCCGAGTTATTTCCTATTATCTAGCTTTTTCATTTTTAAAATTATAAGATTATTATTTATCTTTTCTCTTCTCCAATCATTGGATGGAAACTACTCAAAATGGTAATGAAACTCTGGATCACATTTTTTTTTTTTTTTTGGTCTTTTTGAGACAGGGTCTCACTTGCAGTTCAGGCTGGACTTAAGCTCACTTTGTAGCTCAGGCTGGTCTTGAACTCACAACAATCCTCCTGCCTCAGCCTCCCGAGTGCTGGGATTACCAGCATGTGACACCATGCCCGGGTGGATCACATATTTGCAAGTAAGTAGAAAAGTTATGTAGCTAAAGGGCTTACTTCAATGTTACACTAGATCATGTGTAAAGAAACAGCTTTAGAAAAAAAAAATAAAACTATGGAATATTACTGCCATGAAAAGGTTGACTTAAGGATTTCCCCAGGGAAGTTTATTGAATGGATACCTGATGTCATAGCACAATTTACATGCACATGTCTACAGAAAGAATAGATTAACAAATGAAATCAAGTTCCAGTGGGATAAGTTTTAGAGATTCTTTTTCCTAGCTATCTGACTGCAGACTTAGGACTTAATTCTGAATACCTAGTGCAATTTCCTATTTGTCTACCTGCCAAGCACATAAAGATGTCTAACAATGATACGAATTCTCTGAAACTCGGTGTGTAGTCATAGGTTATTCATTCCAGTGAATTATCTCAGTGATCATAATGCCTACTACCTTCATGTGGCTTTTAAGACTATTTATCATAGATCCCACTGAGTGCTTTTAGCATACCCTCAATACCTTCTGGAGTCATTCTACAATCTTGTGAAGTCTTTTCTGTTGTATAAAGGTGTTCTGCTGTTTGTAAATTCAAGTTCTTCTCTCAGTATGCAACATATCAGTATAGATTTGCATTATACATATATGATTAGATAACACAAAATGTTTTTCTTGATTTTGTCTTCTTAATAGAGCTGTATATTCAAAGATTTGTTGTTAAGTTGAGGCAGCTTACATGTTGATATATATGAGCAACAGCATTCAACTGAGCAGAGAATAGAAACTGGATAATAAAGAGTGTGAATGAAATAAAGCAATGCAAATCCCAGGGCCCACTGTGAATTATTGGCAAGACTCATATTTTATCCCACTAAAAACAGACAGCCATAAGAGGTACAATGGTCAGCTTTTTGTTGCTGGAAGAAAATTTTCATGTACAAAACTTAAAGAAGGAAATGGTTCATCTGGATCACATTTTCAGATTTGTTGTTGTTGTTATGGTTGACTTTTTTCTAGAGGGAGGAGTCTGCAGTGAGCCAGAATGCCATCTGGGGGGCACTGAGTAGAAGAAAGTTGCACTCTTCATGGGAGAGCAGACTGAGAAGGACAAGTGTTATGGATCTAAGATACATTTATCAGGTAAAATCATGGTGACTAGGTAATAGAATATGTTCAAAATAACTGGGTTGGAGTTGGGCTGAATAGGACAAAAATCAGCATTAATTTCTAAAATTTTCCTTAAAAAAGAAAACCAACTATATAAGTATTCATGCACTTTTCATCAAATAAAAACCAGAGAACAAGTTTCTGAAATAATTCACTCAATGTGTAGCAATAACAATCTATGAGTCATCTTTTTCCTAAAAGAAAAATATGTCTTACACCATACATTGAGTCATTCTTATAAAGCCTAACACTAAAATCTTTGGGATTTTCTAAGAATTAGTTAAATATTTTAACTGTCAAAAGTGATTATCTTAAAGAGTTTGAACACATCAATATTAATAGATAAATTAGTTTGTGACACTACTTTATAAAAAGAATAATGATAAAAATAATTCTGTTTTTTTATGTATGCTAACAAAACAAAGAGATAGTCTCAGCTTACACTCACCCTCCTGTGCTGGCTGACTAATGGATGTGTGTGTGCTCCTGATTGAAATGCAGACCCAGGCTTGTCTTAGAAAATGAGATCTATGGTGAAGAAAGATGAGGTTCGCATCCTTCAACAGCTTTGTTTTTCTCTGGAACTAAGGGCCATCAGGGTCTCTCTCTAGTACTCAGTGATTGGAGAGATTAGAGCCTATCAAACAGAGAAATTACAAAATTTGCAAGATATAGTTGTAAAAACATGGTTAATTACAATTATACATGACTACATGGGAGCAACAAACAGAGGGTACATACAGTATATTGAAGGAAAATTAGCAAAAGGATTATGAACAGAACTTCAGAAACATGAAAGCTTAGAAAGTTTGCTTAATGAACTCATTTCCCAGTAAAGAAAATGAATCTCAAAACAGAAAATAATAAAAGAGAGTAATATAATACTAGACAAATGCATGCTGCTATCTAACCATAGCTTTGTCACAAATACCCAGATGCTCCACATCGCTAGCCATTTGTGAAGTGCAAATAAAAACAACACTGAGATACAATCTCACTCCAGAAAGAATGGCTATCATAAGGAAATCAACCAACAACAGATGTTGGAGAGGTTGTGGGGAAAAGGGAACACTTCTCCACTGCTGGTGGGAATGTAGACTGGTACAACCATTGTGGAGGTCAGTGTGGAGACTCTTCAAAAGAATAGGACTAGAAATCCCATTGAAGCTGGCTATCCCCCTACTGGGAATTTTCCCAAAGGAACTGAAAACATTGTATCATAGTGATATATGTGTACCTATGTTTATAGCAGCTCAATGTGTGATAGCAAAATCTGGCTGAAAAAGATGTGGCATTTCTATATAATGGAGCATTACTCAGCTATTAAGAATGATAAGTTTGAAGCATTCATACTGAAGTGGATGCCACTTGAACATATACTCATAAGTGAAATAAACAAGACACACGTGTAAATATCATATAGTCTCCTTAGTATAACAAGCGAAAAGCAGAAATACAAAAGGAAATGTACAACAACAACTAAAATCAATTGAGTCCGATAAGGCAAAGTGAATGGCATATGCTGCAGGATACTAATCAGCTTTTCTTCTGGATGGTTAACAACCTAAGTTCACAAATCAGAATTGGAGAAATAGAAGAGCCACAAGGCCAGCCAACATTTTGACTCTAGCCTTTCACGGTCAGCGAAGATTCATTTCTCAAAGGACTGCTTGTTCTCCTTTGTTATATGTATATAAAAATGCTTACAGAATGAACAGAACAAGCTATCTAGTGAGTAAACAATAAAGTGTCTAATAAAGAATCATACTCCTTTATTAAATTTGAAGTTGATGAGGAACTACATTTTATGTAGTCTTCTTAAAAACTACTTCCAAAGCCAGGGAATCTAAGTGACACATCCCATTACACGTTGCATTTCTACTTGTCCTAATTCTACATATCGTGTATACCTCTGTAGTAGTCATCTTTGTTGTCATTCAAATGTGATATGCATACTTATAACATAGATAAAAACTTTGATTTGGCCTACTGTGGTCAGGGAATTCAGTCTGTGGTTGACTGGTTTCAAATCATAAACATCACAGTGGAAAGACACACAGAGGAAAATTTCTTCATGCTTCCATGAAGGATGCAGAAAACAAGATACCAGAGACCATTTATAGTTTCAATGTGAATCTCTATGAACCATTCATAGCTACCCATGTTTGTATTCTGTATCTCTAAGGCATTTTTTAATCCAATCACGTTGATATGTTTGGATTAAAGTCACAATCCAATTCTTGTCAATTTGACACACAAGCACATGGCCTTAATCCATACTTAATCTTCAAATAAACAGCATAAGATGTTGATTCTGCCTAACATAACCATCCTGTATCAATTGACAATGTTATTATACCTTCCACAAAATCTGAATTGTGGCAGAATTTGTAAATGTTCTAGTGAAAATCTCCAAGACATGCAAAACTTTTAACTGTGAAACTAAAAAAAAATCATATTTTATCATTCAAATGCATAAGATAAGAGAGGATGAGGGGGATAGAAAATAATCAAAATCAAGACCAAAAAACTCAACAGCAAAGTATAAATTCTGTAGCAGCTTTAGGTGTAGCATCTAGACAGGAGATGCGAGTTTTAGAGGGTCTGGGTGGTCCACGTCTATGGCTTTCTCTGCAGCAGTTTTCCAGACTCTGTTGGGTGGGATCCCTTTAGAGGACTACATCTTCTACATTCCTGGAATCTCTGGATTCTGGACCATCCACTGTACATTTACCTTCATTTCCACACTTCATGAACTTAATACATACTTCTTTGTGGCTTCTTTCCTTGACTCCCAGAACTTCCTTTAAAATTTTTGTGGAAGTTTCCTGATCCTACAGCTCTTGCATTCTGCATGCCAGTAAAACCAGCATCATGTGGACAAGGTCAAGGTCAGTTGTCAGAAAGAATAATAGAAACCCTTGAATTATGGTTGCAGAGGCTTCTGGGATCATGCCTTAATATAATAAAGTGAATGTCTGAAGATGATTCCCAAGGAGGCTCTTCTGTAGTAGTGGTCTCAGAAACTCTTCACAAATAAAAAGGAGACACTTCTGTATCTCTCATTCTGTGATGGGTGAGGTCATATTAATTTCTGAGATGACTTTAAATTGTGTTTCTTCTTCCAGTACAAAGTATTTAGATTATTTATAGTATTAAACTCTTCAACAACCATTCCTCTTTTAGTTCTACATTTGCATACATTTCCTCCTGTGCAAACAAAAAAAATTTCCCAACTTTGCTGTTTTGCCTTTTGCACCAAAATCTTAGTATAAATCTGACTAGAAGAAGCCAAGAGCACTCATGTCATATTCTGAATATTGGGCTGCCTCAAAATTTCCTCTTAATGATAAATCATTCTTCTGCCCCTAATCTTAGTCTCCTGAAAAGCCTCATGACATGGCAAAAATGGACCACATACTTTTGTTGATACACTGTAACACATATGATGTCCAGTAGAGTTGACAATAATATGCTTACTCCCAAGTGAAAACTCAAGAGGCAGCTTTACTGTATGAATTTATATCAGCATTCCAGTTCTCTGAGTTTTGATCAGAATCATGTGGCAGGTTCTGCTAACCTCATCTTTTGGCTTCTGTAGCATATATCATGAAAAGTTTTAAAACTCACCATGCAAACCAGTATGAGAGCTTTTAAACCAAACAGTCAGTACAGTTACAACTATGTTTTCATTCTGGCTATTGATTTTATGGCTTATTAATATTGCTCTTGCCTAGCACACAATACCTGACAATAACAGTTAAAGAAAAAAAAAATTTAATTTGTCTCATGTTTGTGAGGATTCAGTTCATGTTTGGATGGCACCAAAGCAGAAGCATCAAGGAAAGGAATGAGACAAAGTAGCTTTATTCATAATGGCCAGATACAAAACAAGGTTATAACACCAGAGAGAAGGTTGTCAGAGACTATATATAGCATGAAAGCCATTCCTACATGATGCAATTATTTATAACAAAATTGTGCTTTACTAGTATCCCCTTTTATTTAGTAATTTTTACCACATAATTGTACTGCAAGGTATAATTACGAAGAGTTTCAGATTTAGACTCTAAGTTTTGAGTGTGTTTATACTGCTTTAATTGAAGTTGCCACAGTACCTGATACACTTTTAAAACTCAACATTCACTCATTGATCAATGGCTTAAATTATGCAATTATTTGGAAACAAAATTCTGACTTCTTTGAGCTGCTTTACAGAATATGATTGACTAGGTAACTCATAAACTTCATACACTCACTTTTCACAGTACTAAAGGCTGGCAAATTTAAGTGGAAAGCTTCAGAAAATTCAGTGTCTACGAAAAAACTCTTCCTACTCCTCATAAGGCAAATAAGGGAAGGATGCACTCCATGGCCTTGTTATAATAAAGGAGCCAACATGATTCGGGTGCATTCTTCCATTATGATTTTATCAGTTTCCACAATATCAATTACTAGGGCCTTCCAAATAGCTCAGAGGATTAAAGTGCCTGCAAACAGGGGCAGGGTCCAGGGGTTCAATCCCTGGGCCTGCCATGCCGGCCCTGCCATCAGGGCACGCTGAGATAACAATTGAGACTAGGTGTGCTGGCCCACACCAGTAATCCCAGACCTTGGGAGGCTGGGAACAGGCAGATCACTATGAATCCGATCTAGAAATGAGACACTGAGCACCCTGTGGACACTCCACCCCCCCCAAAAGAATCTAAATGTCATCACATTAATGATGAAATTTTAGTTCTATCTCTAAACACTCATTAACAATTAGGGTTGAACATACACATTTTGAATGGATAAGGGATAGAGTATTTGATATAGTGCCAGAAATTATGTAAGTTCCTTCTATTTTACACTTTTATATTTTTATTCACTTCTTTAATTTCATCCTCTGAGAAGTCTGTATTCATCTCAGGTGCCCATTTCTCAACTGGGTCTTTAAATTTGAGGGCCCTGTTATACCTTAGTTCTTTATGTATTCTAGACAGCAGACCATTGTCTGATTGCTTATTAGTTAGGATTTTTTTCAAAATTTGTGGGTTGTCATTTCACTCTGTTGACAATTTCTTTTGATGTGCAGAAGCTCCTCAAGAAGAGTTGATCCCAGTTGTTGATTCTTTCACGTGCTTCCCATTCAAATATATGTTTGCTCATGAACTGTTTACCTACCCCAAGAGTTCTTCCTACTTTCTCTCCCAGAAATGCCAGAGATGTGAAGAAATTTTGCAGAACCTCAGTCCCAGGTTTCCAAACCCAATGAGGTTTCTTCTGCTATGTTTTTTGTTTTTTTTTTCTTTTTTTACTTCATACAGGTATTTATACTTCTTGTACACTGATGGAGTATTATTTGTTGGCAGAAATTCTTTTTTCTCATATAAATTTTTAGTTAAACATTCATGAAACAAAAATGTAAGCAACTGTATGACTTTATTATAAAAATGTTTTTTGATCTTAGCTGCCAGGATTTCAGTAACACTCCCAATATTATAGTGACCAGGTATATGTTAATAGAATAATACATCAATGATTTGTGTTTTTATTTATTTTTCAATTAAGAATTCAGGTTTCTTTCAACAAAATTTTATATAAGAAAAGTGGAAGTTGTAATTTCCTACAATCCACCAAGTAATTTAGACAGAAACAAAGCCTCTACTGGGTCAGTCATTTTAAGATAAATTCTGACTAATTTCCTTAGCATCTGTTTATATGTACATGAAGAAATAGAAAGGCTCAAATCTTTCCTATTAGAAGTGCTGCATGGATCACTGACTTGGAAGGGAAATCAGGTGTGCAACCTCTCTGCTCTGTCAAGGGAAGGAAAGAAAGCCTTTCAATTCAATCTTAAGTTATCTGAATGTTCTCTCTACTGCATGGTAATTGGCTGTTTCCAAGGGTATTACTTAGAGAGAGAGAGGAAAAAAAAGGCTAGATGCCCTAGCTCCTGACAATCTACACTTTCTCACCTTAAGTTTAACCTAATTGAACTGAGGCAGTACTCAGAAGCTTTGACCTTCAGAAAGAACATTTAACTATCTTCAGTCAACCATGCATATTTCCTTCCAATATTAGACTTAAGGAAGGATAAGAAAATTACTCGTACTAAGCATGTGATTTGTAAATATTCTTTACTGTATTGTTACCTCTTTGTCTAATAAAAGGATAAAAGAAATAATGTTCCTAATAAGATGTTAACATTAAAGGAAGACTTTAATTTTCCTGCAGTACCAGGGATTGAACTCAGGACCTTGTTCTTGTCAGGCAAGTGCTTATTCTACTGAGCTATCTTCCCGAACCTTAAAGGAAAACTTTTGGTTCTGTAAATTTTTCAGTCATATTCCAGACAAGATAAAGCATGCCAATCTTTATAAAGACTAGAGATAACTGAATTTTGGAAGGAGAGTAGAAATACCACATCTGAAATGTTGTAGTATAATTGAAAGCCAAGGAAAAGCAGATTTATGGATGGGATGTAACCAAACACAAATACAAGCGAATGACAGTGCTTCTGGGTCATTTCTAAGTAAATGAGGATGAACTGGTATAGATAAAATGACAGCTATTTTTTTTTTCTAGGACAAGTGGTACTCTAATATTAGGACCTTAATACCAAAAGGCCAGTAAGTTCCTGACAAGTTCTTGGAGGATGTTTCTTAATACCCCAGCTGGACAGGGTAATGCCTAAACCAGGCATAGCTTGAGAAGAAAACGTCTACTGGAATCCCTGCCTAGGAGAAAGGAACCATCCAAGATAAGGTTGTAGCATTTTTGCTTCATTTGCTTCTATGTCTTTTTTTAACCAAGGATCTACACATTCGGAAAACATCCATTAAGAGAAAAGAATGTAGAAGAGGTCGGAAACACTCACATCGATTGGCCAACATGCTAAGCTGCCTGTCAAGTAAAGGGTATAGTAATATAGGGCACCTTGAACATAGCATAAACTGCAGGACAGTTACGTTGTTATATTTTTCACTGTTCATGTTTATCAAAGCATGGGCCTCATTTAATTACAGTAGAATTATTTAACATGTTTAGAAATGCAGATTCCTAGCACCCTATCCAGACTTACCAACTTAGAATATAACCGGATGTTGATCAGAAGACTCCAATTTTTATGAATACATTTCTAATGCAAACTAACAATTGAGTTGGGCATGGTGGTGCATGCCTATAGTTCCAGTTCTTAGGAGTCTCAGGTACAAAGATTTATGTAATATCAAGCCCAGTTTCACTATAAAGTGATTTCAAGGCCAGCTTGAATTTTATAGACAAGCTTGGTGTCACAAAGACAAAAATAAATCTTCAAAAATCAAATTAACAATTTGAGAAGCACACCTGCATATAGTAGATATTAGACAAATTTGTTTTATTTAATCTTTATAACAAAAACTTAAGTTAATACCAGATAAAATGGGCTCCAAATAATTTTATAAATATACATGGAGTTATTATTCTAATATAACTTTGCTTATCTTCAAGCTGTCATATTAGCAAGGTGAAGCAGGAAAAAAAAGAATTAAAACAGAACTAAATTACTGGGGATTGCTACTTTGGGGGAGCTTTGGACATTCCTTTTGTCCAGCCACAGGAAAAGAGGAAAAAAATAGTAGCAGGGAAACAACTATTACATCAGAGCTGAGAAAGACAATAATTTAGTCCTCATCAAGGAAAAAAAAGTAGTATCTAGCTATCTCAGTACTCCACATTTGTATGGTAAGACTTGCTTCAAAGTCACCCTGGAAAATTACATGACATTTTTTATCACCGTCATTTTCAGACTGGGTCATTATCTTTAACCAAACATTTGTGCCACATTTTGAACAGACACATATATCACGCAAGAAGTAGATTGCACTAGCAAATTCAAGGGTAGACATTGCCACAATCTATTCAGGGTTGTCAATCAGGAGATGATGATGATAAGGGAATAGGGCTAAACATGTCACAGGAAAAAAGATAAGCAAATGACAAGCCCAGTTATCAACCCTGAGACTGGGCCTGGGATTTCAGTTAAATGGGCTGTTCCTCTTGGTATAAATGGTAGGCACAGAGAAATAATTCTTAAATGTCCATGCCTCACTGGAACCACAGGCCTTTAGTATGTTCTTGGACAATTCACTCACCCTATTGGAAAACCTGTTGCTAATGGGGTCCAGGCCATCACTTACCTTCTATGTGCTGTGTATAGATGCCAGTCACAGAATTTTTTAAATCATACAATTTTCTAATACACTATATTCTACTTTTCAAATGTTTTCTCTGAACCTAGAGCCTTCCTGAACTGCCCTCACCTAACTTTGTAAATATCAGTTGTGCTTCTAAATCATTAGAAAATATTTAAGTGGAAAGTATTTTAAACAGAGATGGTTCTAAGTTCCAAATTTTATGTTTAAATATATTTTCTTCTATGTAATATTACACAGTTTCTTTGAACTCTCTAAATCTCATGTTTTAAGTCAAGATTAATATTTAATTTCAAGAGTTATTATATTGATAAACAATAAGATACTACAAAATTGTCACTCATTATTGTGACTGAAATAAAGCACATGCTCGGACTGTCTGGTATTCTAATTCTTTGAAATAAGAATTAATAGAAATGCTGTAAAAGCAAAGACACTTTATTTCTAATAACTTGGATCAAAATGAAAACCTAACTTGTCTCATCCCTCCTAAGAGAAATGGGATAGTGGCTTTCAACTTCTTTTTCTTTCTGCAGTGAACACTGCATGTGTACTACAGAATGTTGACACTGTGCATCAGGACTCCAAGGTGGAAATCTATGGTGCTCTGGCAACAACTTATTTTCAGATGTTTCATAATGCAAGGTGTCAACACTACTCATATCATACAAAAGGATAGAGATTAAGCTTAGGAGATCTTCCTGGATGGATGGTAGAAATGTAGGAAATCTCTGGGATTACAACTAAAAACTTCACTCCAATCATACATACATATTATTTTGATAGAATGATTGAAATAGAGAAATAGAGATAGTGTAATGGTTGATGCATAATGCCAACTTGAGAGGTTCGGAAGTCTAAGTAACTCAGGAGTGCTACATCCTACCATATAGAGAACATGTCTTGGGGAGGCTACTTATGCGCTAGAAAGTTTTGATAGTTATTTAATTGTGTTAATGTTGTAAGTTTAGAAGTTTAACTAAGTGACTCAGCAGGGGCCAGGGCTCTTACTATGTTAACATCCTGAGCCTGTACAAGAAGAGATCATGAAGATGGTGTGAGTGTTCCACCAATTATAAGGTGGAATGCTGCATACAACACAGGAGAGGAAAAGCTGCCTGTCACCATACCATACTGCTTTGGAGCCAGCTCATTATGGACTGAAACCTCCATAAACTGTGAGCTAATAAAACTTTCCTCTTTTACCTTGGGGTGTCAGGCATTTAGATACAGAAATGAGAGAAAAGTAACTAAGATAGGTAATATATAGATAGATAGATAGATAGATAGATAGATAGATAGATAGATAGATAGATAGATAGATAGATGATAGATAGATAGATAGATAGAATGATAGATAGATGATAGATAGATAGATAGATAGATAGATAGATAGATAGATAGATAGATAGATGATAAATAGATAGATGGATAGATAGATGACAAATAGATGATAGATAGATAGATAGATAGATAGATGATAGATAGATAGATAGATAGATGATAGATAGATGATAGATCATAGACAGATAGGCTAGAAATGCTTATACAGAGGTAGGTACAAGGTCTACTGCAAAAGTCTGAGACTATAGAGTATGTGATGACTCCAAACATCATTATATCTTGAATCTGATAATGATTTTGAATAATAAAGAGAAATATATGCCAAATAAAAGAAACAGACAGGAAAATGGGAGGGCTCATGTCATGGACTGTTGTAAATTATACAAGTAATAAGACAGACACGTCAATTGCACTTAGTACTGCACAGAGCACACTGTTGGAGGTGAAGCCAAGTATCAAACAAGTAAGTCACATCCAAGTGACATATTGTGAGTTGTTCAAATTACGAGAAAAAAAAACATATGGGTGAGAATAACAAAATATTTTATTATAGATTAGTCATTTTGAAAAGGTTATAAAAGATTTGAATTCAGTGTTCCAGCAGATTTTAAGGTAATATTGTCTTTATTCACTTATTTTTACCAAACAGAAGAAGAGACAATTTTTCCTCTTCCTAAATAAAAAGGTCGAGTTAAACAACACAAAGAGGGTAGGTAGGAGAGAAAGGAAGCTCAACTGAATTACAATGTCTGTGCACACTCAAGAGCTTTATTTGAGATTTATTAAAACAGATATTTGTTGTTAATCAAAAGTCAATTGATTTCCAAAATATATTGATTGAGTCTTAACAACTCAGTTATGCTTGTTATGTGGTTGTAAAAGTCTCAATAAATCTGTTTTTCCAAATCAATGTGAATTTAATTAAAATGCAAAAAAACCTGCCTGGTTTGCTTCAAATCCTTATTTTTTACACTTAGTAGGATGCTATTAAAAACCTGATTTAGGGACCATACACTAGGGAGGATTTAGTGTCCATTAAACCACCCTGTAAATACCAAAGCAGCAGGAGGCAAAGACTGGGAGAGAGAAGCAATGAGATGTCCACTGAGGTTACTGCCAGACAGCAGTGGGAGTTAAACTAACACATGACAAGGTTTTCACAGACCTTAAATTTCAATTACTCAGGCTGCAGGCATCCCAATACATTCAGGTCACATGAAAGGTAGGCACATGGATTTCATTCAAATCCTTGCTTCATTAGTGTTTCAGTGATTGTGGAGTTGTCATTGGATCGAATACCACCATCATCACCACCATCATCACACACACACCCACACACACACACACATACACACACCCCAATCACTCTTTGTCTGTTACCTGTAAATGTGACTTTACTTAGAAATAATCATTTAAATTATAACCAATATAGGATCAGTTTAGAGTATAGTGGATCCTAATCCATTTATAATAACCTTATGAGAGAGATATTGTCCATATAATAAAAATAAAATTTGGTACCTGATGTATGGAAGGAAAAGACCATGAAAACATGCAGACAGGGGAAATGATCAATGATTCATCCGTAATCCAGGGTTGACAAGATTTCTGTCACCCAGCATAAACTTGGATGAGGCCAGGAAGGATTATTCCTTAAGAACTTCTTAGAAATTGTGAGTTTAACAAGACCTTCAATTTGGACTTTGAGCCTTCAGAAAAGTGAAAAAAATATATTATTTTAAACCACTTAATTTGCAATATTTTTTATAGTAGACCTAGGATATCAATTTAAATTTAAGTAGAATACATGAAAACAAGTTGGCCTTTATCACATATATCTGCAACTTTGGTCATAAAATCTAAAATCCATAGGCTCCTTGGGGTTGAACAGAAGATATTTCTCATGTAACTTTTTGGTCTACCTATCAGACACTGAGCTCCCACCAATTCCATGGAGCATGCTTGAAGACTCTCAGTCTCAAGACTCTTTCTGTAAATTACTATTGCATACTCATATCTAATCCAGCTGACATATCTAAATTTGTTGTTTACTCCTGCCTCCAGTGCCCATGTGGATAATACATGCTAAGGATTGGTTGAGATCCCCCATGAACTCATTCAACAAGTTTACATGATGTAGCTATTTCATGGGATTCTGTGCTTGCAACAGAAGGTATTATGTAAATAATTTTGCTATAGTTTGAATATTGTACACAAAAGTGTACAATAGCAAAGGTCTCATGGCAATTATATGAAAAGGATGAGCTTTAATACTACCCTGTTGTTTAGTGTTGCAGTCTATGAGAAGTGACTCAGTCATTAATAGGGTCTCTATGATACACCTGTTATATTTATGAGGAAACAACAAAAGATCACAGGCACAGTGATATACATATGCTCCTGTAGTGGCAGAATATAGCTAAAAGAGGCCATAACCAGCACTGTTGTAGCCTCCACAACAGTGAAAAAATAAAGTTCTTTTATTATAAGTGGCCCCAGAGATTTCATTATAGTAACAAAAGTAAACTAAAGTACCTTTCAAACATTTTACAGCTTATATATTTCTATTCTTCTGGCTACTCAAAAGCCACAGTTAGCCTATATTTAGGAGATACTAAATAATCATGTTTTCCTTGAACACACAAGGCTTTCCACTTTTTCAAGGGCAAGAAGATGTAGAATAAAGAGTGAAAAGCCCAGGGTAAAAATTAGGCTCTGTCAAAACACATTTTGTGGAGAGCACACGTCGGTAAAGAGGCGATCACGAAATGTACTTTCTGGAGCTGATGTGAGGATTTATTGAGCTAACAAACATCAAGCAGTTTAATGACGATCATTTACCTTTTGAAGTTCTCACAAGCAACCTCATCTTTCTTGCATTATCAAATGTCATTTCCTACTTTTACCTGCTCCTTTAGCAGACAAGGAAAGAAAGGTCCTGGGATACCAATGATTCCAACTGACACTGTTCCAGCAACAGAATTGCCTCTTTATGAACATCCTCGAAAGCTAATATCAGACACTGACTTTAAAAATTTAAGTAGATAAGACAAGTGAAAAGGAAGAATGATCTTTTGAGGAAAGCCAGCTGGAGTCATTAGACTGGGTCACAGGAAAGCATGCAACTTCCATTTGTTCTTAAGGTTATTGATTTTCCCCAACCTGGAGCCCCTGTGCCAGGCCCAATGGGCAGCTGACCTCCAATGCCCTACTATAACAGCATCTTCTTTGGTTTAATAACTGTCAATTTCTCACATTTTTCTCAAAGTTTTGAGGATGGAAAATGAAGACTGAAAAATTCTTCAACTCTTTCTACTTAATAACCTGTGGTTCCTCTTAGATTGACTCATCTTCAGAGAAATTGATGATAGAAAAGTACATGTAGCACCATAAATGCTCGGATGGGTCACATCAGGGTGTGAAAATATGACATCATGGCTAATTAAGCTTCACGATGGAGGAAACCACGTGCATTACACTTGTGCCCTTTTATCCAAACATACATTTAATTTGTGAGTCTCCTGAGGCCCTGCATTGCCTCCTTTTGGGTCACATACAGTCAGATCTCTGGATTTTAGTTCTGCATCTGCAGATTCAACTGTGCTGTACAATATTTGTACATTAAAATGTTATCTGCATTAGACACATACAGACTTGTTCGTATTCCAATAGCAATGCAGTAATTAAATATTTACATGGAATTTACCTTGTATTCAGTTTCATAATTAATGAAGAGTTCAATTAAGCAAAATGGGAAAGTGTGCACAGCATGTATGTAAGTACTTATTGTGCCATTTTATATAAGCAACGTGTGCACTTGTGATTTTGTCATTCATAAGAGGTTTTGTAACAAATTTCTATGGATACTGTGGGATAGCTTCTTTGTCTATTTTCTCATAGCTATACTGCCCTCATGAATTCATTTCCTATCTTATTTACCCCTTTACATGCTGTCCACCTGTGAGGCAGGCATAAAAAAAAGAAAAAAACACATTGGAGTTTCCCTGCCTGATTGTAAATGTATTTCCAATCACTGAAACATTCAAGATATTTTGTTGAATCATTTTTTTCTTTCATTATCCAATAAGCCTCGACTTACTGCAATCCATAATTCAGGCACTGAGCTGTGTGAATGAAATAGAAAGATAAAAGTCTTTACTTTCCAGGAGTCTGCAATCCAGTGGAAAAAGATTAAAGAAGTGAGTTTTAGAAAATGATATGAAAATTTCAAAGTTTTAAAACCTATGGTTTGTGCAGTGTTTAAAATCATTTTTCTGAATAATTTTATTAAGAAGCAAATAGCAATAAGACAGTTTCAAAACCAATTAATAGGACTGCTTCAATAATTAATACATCGCATATTGTCTTCTCAGTGCTTATTCATTGTACAAGATGCAGACATGATATCCACAAAAGCCAGCAAATACTATTAGTACAAATCCTCCCATTCATTGAATTAAGAGAATGGAGCTGTATATCTATCCTAACTATTTTGAATATATAGATACAAAATGGTCCTTCATTTGTAACCCCTTTTTTTTGTTTAGTTTCGTCAGATATGGGTATTCCATTGTCATTTAACTATTGTGGGTGTGTGAATTCAGCAAAATATTCCAACATAATCCAGTAGTCCATAGTTGTAGGGCTATTTGTTTCTCAATAAAATTATTAAAAATAAATAAATATATAATATGTATAATTTCTAATATCTTTTCTATTATGTTTATATTTTCATTGCTTCTATCACTCTTTAAGGTAAAATAAAAATAAATAATTTTTTAAATAATAATTTTTAAAAGTAAAATGAACAAGGGAAAAAATTAAAGTATACTGAAAGGAAGAATGAATGTTCAATTGTCCGATCAGTCTTGCATGTCTATGTCTGGTAATCTGAGCAACAGATTTGATAGTCACAACATGTAATATAGCAACCATTGTAAATTTTCTGTTCTTGTTTTGAAATTCTGAACCATTTCTATTGTTTTATGTTGCTTTGTTTTTGTCTTTGTTCTTGTTAAAATTTTGTTTTTTCCCCTCTTTAAAATTAAATGTTAAGGGAAAAAAATAGACTCAAGTGCTCAGCCATGAAAAGAGTAAAATAAATAAAATAATTTTTCAGGTATACTATTTGCCTGCATTATTTCACTCAATGCTGAGACACTACATTCAATATCTACAGTTTAAAAGGACCAAAGGCTTATTTGGACTCACAATTTGTAAATATTTATTTACTGCAATGCTAGTGGAATAATAAATGGTTTATGTCCACAGTAAATGGCTCACAGGCAGGGTGCAATGGCCAAAAGGAATGGCAGAGGACAACAGGTACATGGAGTGGTGACTGAAAGCAGAGGGAGATCAGGGACGAGAGAAGTTTAGAGACTTCTCGGCTACATCCCCAGTGACCCATCACTTCTGACTGGGCTTCACAGCCCATCATGATGCTTAGCTATATAAAGAGCCAACACCACTCCTTGATTCCACCCACGCCCACTCAGCCTCAGAGACCTCCCGAGACAGTGAGACCCATGCCAGCAGCCTACAAGGTTCTGCCCACGCCGCCCAGACAGAGACCAGACTGAGGCAGCGGCTGACTCCAGGGGCCTCCTGGATCCCTCCCCAAGCTCTCCTAGCGAGTGGGAATTTGAATGACTCACCAGACTTCCCAGATCAGTGAGAGTGTCGTGAGAACCATTGGCTTCTTCCCACACGTGCTACCTGAATCCCTACCCCCAAGCCCTCCAAGCCAGTGACTGGCCTGAAACCTCAGAACCCACTCACCAGCACCTCCCCAGATCTCCTGCCATAAAGCTCTCAGAAAGAGTGGGAATTTCCCCAACTCTCTGGGCAGCAAAGTTCAGTGAATGTAGAACTCCAGGCCTGCTGTGCCTGAGAGAGATTTCCCAGGGATTCCCTGCCCCACCCACCGCCCGACGCCCAGTGAGAGCTCCAGCACACTGTGCCAGAGAAACATTTCCAGGTGATTACCGGTCCCAGCCCACAGCTCCAGACCCAGGGCAGCTCAGCCTGGAGTGAGAACTGCAAGCCTGCACGCTGGAGGGACATTTCTCAGCAATCCTCAGTCCCATGCCACGGACCAAAACCCATCACAGCCTGGCCTGTGAGTGAGGACTCCAGGCCCGCTGCACCAGAGGGACCTTTGCCAGCGATCTCGGGATAAAGCCTGTAGACCCAGACCCAGCACAGGCTGGCCAACCCAGTACAGCCTACTCAGTGAATAAGATCATCCACTCTCTTTCTGTGAGCCAGGAAGACCCACCAAAGCCCAGGCCCGTCCACCTGGGGAACGACCTGCCTGACACAGGAGGGCTGACCCCGGTAAGTTTCCGGATCCTCGCCCCAAAGCCAGCTAAGACGGGGAAGTTTCATTACTTTCTCTACATCCCAGTTCAGTTCGTGTTCTCCTGAACAGGGAACCAACAGAGGGAAACAAAAGGAGGTGCAGCAAAAAAGGAACTGAACACAACAGCTAGATCCAGGATAGGCATATCTGGAAAATCTCAAACTTAATAGACTGGCACCCGAATCTCATAACAAGCTAAAGTTATAGCTGCACCAAAGCTCTACACCAAAGGTCAAAGGTCAGTGCTATACAAAATGATAAAGAGAAGGGGGAAAATGCAATCCCAGACCTCGCATCCATCAGGAAGGGCAGAGGACACTAGCTCAGCTGCAATGAATGAACTAACAGGTACAGCAGCAAAGGAACAACAGCAGAAAGCTATAGAGGAAATAAAACGAGAAGTAATTTCCCAAATTAAAAAAGAAATATCTGAATACAAAGTATCTGAAATAAAGAATGAATTCCAGAAACATGGGTGGAAAAACTATGCTCACCCAGAACAAGGGCAGAGAGCACTATTGCAGCTGATATATATGAATTAACAGCATCTGAAGCAAAGAAACAACAGCAGAAAGATCATGAGGAAATCAAAGCAGAAATAAGTTCTGAAATCAAAAAGAACTGTTTGAAGTCATAACATCTGAAATACAGAAGCAAGTCCAGAAATATACAGAGGAAACCCAACTTGGAAGAAACATAGCAGAAAAAGAATTAAAACTACCTCTAAAGAACACATGGATAAAAAAATTGAGGACATCAGAAATATGATGGATTCCTTGAATGAGTAATACAGAAAAGAAAGAGATCACATGAAACACAGTCAAAGAGATATAGAAGAACTAAAAATAGCAATCACGAGTCTACAAAACTGTCTGAGTGAAAGTGAAGACAGAGTTTCAGATCTTGAAGATGCCAGAGCACCTCGTGAAAAGGTGAGAAAGGATCTCTTAAAAACAATGAGAATGCAGGAATAAATAGTCCATCACCTTCAAGATGGCGCCAGGATGAACAATGTGAGAATAATTGGTATCAACGAGAATGAAGGAGTCAATACAAATGACATAAAAATAATTTGGGGAGAAATAATCGCAGAAAACTTCCTAAACATGAGGAAAAATCCAACATTCAGGTCATCGAAGCATACAGAACACCCAATAACCTCAACCCATGTAGAAACACACCAACACATATAATAGTTAAGATCCCAGAAATCCAACACAAAAATAACATACTGAAAGCTGCAGGAGAGAAGAAGGAGCTCACATTCAGAGGAAAACCCATGAGAATTCCAGCCAACTTCTCTACAAAAACAATGAAGGCAAGGAGAGTATGGAGCAGAGTTCTTCAAGTCCTACGTGAAAACAAATTCGAGCGCAGGCTACTATACCCTGCAAAAGTCTCTTTCAAGTTTGATGGAGAAGTGAAATACATCCCCGACAAAGAAAAAGTAAAGAATTTCATCATGACAAAGGCATCCCTTCACAGGCTGCTGAAAGATGCCCTAGAGAGAGACCACAATGACCAGAACTCCATGAATGAGAATGGAAGGAACCCACTCAACAGGACAGACAATTAAACACAGGTTACAAAGGAACAAACAACACCAGGTAAATATCATGACAAACATAAGTCAGCACATTTCAATCATAACCATCAATGTAAACGGACTCAATTCTCCAATTAAGAGAAATAGACTGGCACAGTGGATTAGGAAACAAAATCCAACAATATGTTGTATACAAGAAACACACTTAACACAAAAGGACATTCATAGGCTCAAAGTCAAAGGATGGAAAACAATACTACATGCCCCAGCACCTCAGAAAAAAACAGGAGTAGTAATTCTGATCTCAGATAGTCTCAACTTCAAACCAAGAATGATCAAACGACACAAAGAAGGCCACTACATATTGATCAGGGGAAAAACTGAAGAGCAAGAAGTAACACTCATAAATATTTATGCACCAAACACAGGAGCACACAACTATGTAAGACAAATCTTAAGGGACATGAAAAACTTAATGTCTAAGAACACAGTCTTAACAGGAGATCTTAACACACCCTTATCTCAAAAAGATAGGTCAACCAGACAAAAAATTAGCAAGGAAGTAGCAGAACTGAACCAGAGCTTGGAACAAATGGACCTGGTGGACATATATGGAGTGTTCCACCCAACCACAGCTGAATACACATTTTTTTCAGCTGCACACGGGTCATTTTCCAAAATAGACCACACACTAGTCCAGAGGTCATACCCAAGGATATGAAAGGAAATAGAAATTATCCCTTGCATACTATCGGACCACAATGCAATGAAACTGGAAATAAATGACAAAAGAAACCAGAAAAACCCACTAAATTCATGGAAACAAAACAAAACCCTACTCAGCAAACAATGGGTTGCAGAAGAAATTCAACAAGAAATTCAACAATCTCTACAATTCAATGAAAATTCAAGTACAACTGACCAGAATTTATGGAATGTGATGAAAGCAGTTCTTAGAGGGAAAATAATAGGTATGAACTCACACATTAGGAAAGCAGAAAGGGAAGAAATTAGCACCCTAATGTTGCACCTCTGACAACTAGAAAAAGAACAGCAAACAAAACCCACAGCGCAAAGACGGGAAGAAATCATAAAGATTAGAGCAGAAATTAATTCAATTGAGATGAAAAAAGCAGTTCAAAGAATGCACAAATCAAAAAGTTGGTCCTTTGAAAAACTAAATAAAGTTCATAAGCCTCTTGCCAACCTCATCAAAAAGAGGGAAAAGAAAATCCAACTATAAGCAATAAGAAATGAAAAGGGTGAAATCACCACAGGCCCAGTGGAAACTCAGAAGTTTGTCAATAGTTACTTCGAGAATCTTTACGCTCACAGAATAGAAGACACAGAAGAAATCAACATATTCCTAGAAAGGTACAAATTACCAACACTGAATCAAGAAGATATAACAACTCTCAATAAACCAATAGCAGCCAACGAAATACGAAAAGTAATAAAAAGCCAACCGACAAAGGAAAGTCCAGGTCCTGATGGATTCACAGCTGAATTCTACAAGAAATTTATAGAAGATATAATTCCCACACTCCACAAACTCTTCAATGAAGTTGAAAATGAAAAGGCCCTCTCGAAATCATTTCTGGAGGCAAGTATAATACTGATTCCAAAACCAGGGAAAGACACAACCAAAAAGGAGAGCTACAGACCAATCTCCCTCATGAACATAGATGCAAAAATACTCAACAAAATCCTGGCAAATAGAGTATAGCTAATCATCAAGAAGATCATATACCATGACCAGGTAGGATATCCCAGGGATGCAAGCAAGGATGATTCAATATTTGAAAATCTATAAATGTAATACACTATCCTAATAGACTGAAATGTAAAAACTACATGATCATCTCAATTGATGCAGAGAAAGCCTTTGACAAAGTCCAACACTCATTCATGTTCAAGGTCCTACAGAAAATTGCAATAGATGGACTCTCTCTTAACTTGATAAAAGCCATCTATGACAACCCAAATGCTCATATAATCCTAAATGGGGAAAATCTGAAATCTTTTACTCTTAAATCAGGTACAAGACAAGGATGTCCTCTATTACCTCTCCTATTCAATATAGTCTTGGAATCCTTAGCAACATTTTCCATTAGAAAAGAGGGAGAAATAA
The DNA here is from genome assembly GCA_004027165.1 of Ctenomys sociabilis. Classification (NCBI taxonomy): domain Eukaryota; kingdom Metazoa; phylum Chordata; class Mammalia; order Rodentia; family Ctenomyidae; genus Ctenomys; species Ctenomys sociabilis. Next base: position 2,905 of record PVKA01030650.1, on the reverse strand, counting down.
AGGGAATAAGAATAGGTAAAGAAGAAGTGAAATTATCACTATTTGCAGATGACATGATACTTTTCTTGGAAGACCCCAAAAATTCCACCAAGAGACTACTAGAACTGATAGGGAAATTCAGTAGCATAGCAGGATACAAACTCAATACTCAAAAGTCAATAGTATTACTCTACACAGATAACAAGCACACTGAAAGGGAAACAATGGAAACAGTACCTTTTGCAATAGCACCACGGAAAATGAAATAACTTGGGTTTCCCTTAACCAAGGAAGTCAAAGATCTTTTCACGGAAAATTACAACACCCTAAGAAAAGTGATTATAGAGGATTTCAGAAAATAGAAAGCTATTCCATGCTCCTGGATAGGAAGAACCAACATCCTGAAGTTGGCCATACTCTCAAAATTGCTGTACACATTTAATGCAATCCCTATCAAACTGCCACCAACATACCTGCCAGACAAAGAGAAATCAGTCCTAAAATTTATTTGGAACCATAAATGACCTAGAATAGCAAAGGCAGTCTTGGTCAATAAAGACAAGGCAGGAGGCATCACAATTCCTCATTTGAAATTATACTACAAAGCCACTGTGATAAAATCAACATGGAATTGGCAACAAAATAGACCTGAGTATCAGTGGAATAGATTAGAAGATGCAGAAGTACCTACAAAAACACTCAGCCCTCCTGTCTTTGACAGAGGACCTACACAGCTCACTGGAAAAAAAGATAGCCTCTTTAACAAATGGTGCTGGAAAACATGGCTTTCTACTTGCCAAAAACTAAAACTTGACCCAGCTCTATCACCATGCACTAAGTTAAAGTCAAAATGGATTAAAGATCTAAACATTAAAAGAAAAACACCCAATCTCCTAGAAGAGAAATTAGCGGGAAATCTTGAAGACACAGGGGTAGGTAAACAGTTCATGAACAAACATATGTTTGCACGGGAAGCTCTTGAAAGAATCAACAAATGGGATCAACTCTTCTTAAGGAGCTTCTGCATGTCAAAAGAAATTGTCAACAGAATGAAAAGACAACCCACAAACTTTGAAAAAATCCTAACTAATAAGCAATCAGACAGAGGACTACTGTCTAGAATATACAAAGAATTAAGATATAACAGGGCCCTCAGATTTAAAGACCCAATTCAGAAATGGGCATCTGAGATGAATACACACTTCTCAGAGGACGAAATTAAAGAAGTAAGTAAACATATGAAAAAATGCTCCACCTCACTAGCCATTCATGAAATGCAAATAAAAACAACACTGAGATCCCATCTCACTCCAGAAAGAATGGCTATCATAAGGAAATCAACCAACAACAGATATTGGAGAGGTTGTGGGGAAAATCTCTCAAGTCTACTTCTCCACTGCTGGTGGGAATGTAGACTAGTACAACCATTGTGGAGATCAGTGTGGAAACTCCTCAACACAGTAGGACTAGAAATCCTATTCAAGCTGGCTATCCCCCTACTGGGAATTTTCCCAAAGGATCTGAAAACATTGTATCATAGTGATATATGTGTGCCTATGTTTATAGCAGCACAATGTGTGATACCAAAATCTTGGAAACAACCAAGATGTCTATCACATGGGGAATAGTTGAAAAAGATGTGGTATTTCTATATAATGGAGTATTACTCTGCTATTAAGAATGATAAGTTTAAAGCATTTATACTGAAGTGGATGCCACTTGAACGTATACGCATAAGTGAAATAAACCACACACACATTTATAAATATCATATACTATCCCTAGTATAACAAGTGAAAAGCAGAAATACAAAAGGAAACATACAACAACAACTAAAATCAATTAAGTCCGATAAGGCAAAGTGAATGCTATATGCTGCAGGATACTAATCAGCTTTTCTTCTGGATGGTTAACAGCCTAAGTTCACAAATCAGAGTTGGAGAAATAGAACAGCCACAAGGTCAGCCAACATTTTGACTCTAGCCTTTAAGGTCAGCGAAGAATCAGGACATAGGAGAACCTGTACTGCAACATCATGAAACTCAGTTGAGTTCCAAATTTTCTGAACAAGGAGATTATGGAGCCACAGAGGAAAGAGATCGAAGTTCTATGGTGTGCCTGGAGAGAGTCACATGGAGAGAAAACTTTCTCTCAGGCTCTCACAGAGAGCAAACTGGTCAAGCATTGGCCATGACTCTTCTACATGGATGACACAGACAACAGGATCTACAGAATAAGGTACAGGACTACAAGATGTACAATGAGGGGACTTCACTGACCACATAAGCAATATAAAGTACATGTGTTGGTATATAAGTTTTGCTCCATCTAGGTCTTAACCATCCAACAGAAAAGTATAAAAATGAAGTATATTTCGTGGGTCCATAACATTAAGCTGAGCTGTAAATGGCTATGGTAGACAACTTCTTTGAATAACTCACTATTGTTGTGGAATGCTGGACTGTGTTGGATTGTGTTGTCGGGTTTAAGCACCTAAGTTAGTTGAATGACAATGGAGTGCCCACCTTTGACAGGTGTAGATAAAGGAAGGGATATAGAAAGAAAAAATCATGATGTGTGTGTATAGACAGTACAGTTGGGATAGATAATGCTGTGCTTCTACATAATCCTATGAGAGGCAAGATTTGCACTAATGGTGGTTGGAGAGGATATTATGTCAGCTTCTAGTACTATGGTCATCCACTAGGAAAATAATTATTGAATTTTTGATATAATTCAGGTATGAAAAATAAGATAAGCAAACAGCTACACTCTTAATTTACTGATAAGAGACATCTGCTATAATAATGTCTGTAAGTATAATATCGTGTATGCACCTTGTATGATACCAAAACAGTATGAAAACTGTTTGAAATGTATTAATTTATCGAATCTGTCTTGTTAAGGTGTCTTAAAACTGTCTGAT
>PVKA01030649.1:0-27079 GCA_004027165.1 Ctenomys sociabilis | reverse complement strand
CCTGACCTACTTCTCTTCACCTTACATACCTTGCCTCCTGTTGCATACTCTAGAAATTCTTCCCTGACTACCACCTCATCTGTGCTTTCCTGCCTCCTGGGTGCACCTTCTCTGAAGCTACTGTACTGTAGCTATCTGCACCAATGTCAAGACCCTAGGCATAGAAACAGTGCCTCATGAAGCAAACTAAACAAGTCTTACAAGTTAGTTGATTGACTGCATTCACAATAGCAAAATATATGGCTCTGATTTACTAGAGCAGGTCTTAGCTAGGCTGTCATGTCCCTTGGGCTACATACCAAGCTTTTCGAAATCTCCTAGTCACCTTCTGTTCTGTAGCATCATTTTAGAAACACAGTCTTAAAAGCTTGGAATCTCAACCACAGATGACTTTATCTTTGTCATTTTGTGGCCCCCCCAAGGTGTCACTCAAACAGTAAAATCCCCTATCCCATTTACATAAGGTGTAAATGTGTTTTCACACTTCTGCCTGGGGAACTATTTTCTGTAATGCTGATGGTTAATTACCTGACAATGAATCTGCTCCCCTGGGGGAGGAGGAGGGACAGTGAGGGTAGGACAGAGGAAATTATTTGGATCACACTTGCTCACTCAGAACAGCCAAAGTGACACGTGTTATTCTTTGGAAAATGCTTTCTCAAAAGCCATACATTCCTACCCCCAAGTTGTTCTGATACCTTCATTTCTTACTCATTTTCTCTCTCTGCTTCCTCTTTCAAACCACAGAAAATGACATGTAACCTGCTGGGGCTTAGGAGATTTCATTGTACTTGGTAATGTATGATTTATAAACATAAATAAAATAAATAGGATTCTGAAGGAATAAATTCTGAGTGGAATATCAATAAATCTCCTCCCTCTGATGATGTCCCTGTGATTTCCTCCTTCTTCTCTCTCCCCACTGCCTTTCCAGATGGCAGAGTGGTCTGCTCTTTCCATTGGAGTAAATTAGGGGGAGGGGAAGACAAGCTGAGATATAGAGGGAGAGATTGTGTAAGAAATGGAACACAGGGCTCCATTGAAATGTAAATCCCTTCAAATTATGAAGCACCAGAGAGCAGCTCTCACCAGTCTTTTGTTCCTCAGAGTCAGAATGTGTAATCTAGAAGAATAAATATCCAGTCAGATAGCAGACACACAAAGAAATCTGGGCTATACATATTCAGAGCCCTAAGCCTCAGGACACCCCTGTTCTTTATCAGGGAGGTTCTGGTCACAGCCACCAATTCCTGGTCAGGACACCTTTACTGGGGCCAGAACTGTAATCATTTCCTGCTTGCTCCTACCCCAACCCTCAACTCCCACACCTCACTCCTATCAGATGTCTGGAAACCTAGACCTCTTTGTATGGCCTTTCAACACAAAACCATCTGTCTGCTTTTGCTCCTGTTTTTAGCCTAGCTTTAGACATGCCTTGGCTGGGGCCTGTTTTTCAATGTAAGATGCTTTCCCCAACATTTTTGCCTGGAGTTGCCCTGCTCAGAGTTCAAGAAGAATGACTATATGGTCTCATTTACACTTTTCTCTCTTAGCTTCAGGAACCCATAGCTCTTTCACAGGAGAGCAGGCCATTACTCATCTTTCCCTCACCCTTCTTTCCATTTCAGATCAAGTCCTTCAGTTGCATAATGATGAAGGTGGTGATGGCACATGTTATGAGCCTGCAGTCAGTGGCAGTGCAAACGGTATCTTAGACACTCAGTGGACTCCTTGACCTGTGCTACTGTCGCTCAGCCACATTTTTCCTGGAGTATAACTCCTCGAAGTCAAATACATACAACACTGTTCACTCTATTGTTCTTTCTTCCTATCACATGCTTTGTACATGCTAGACACCCAAAACTAGCCTATAGAGTTTGTAAGTCCCTACTTCATGTATGTGCCAGAGGCAGGAAAGCTATTCCTAGGGAGGACTTCTATTCAGTGAGTTCTGTCGTTTCCTAACTCTCAGCCATTCTTCTTAGATAAGTTTTGTCAGAATAATAATGGTGAAAGAACAGCCATTCCATCTTTACCTGTCAATCAGGAGTCCCTGCCTTCTCAAGAAATACATCTGAGTTGACAAGCAGGCTTTCTCACCAAAGTAGGGTGTTCTAGAGCCTGAGATTCTTGGGCTTCTAGGAGAAAGTAAGAATTCTGGCAGCAGACACAGGCCACAGGAAGATTAGGGATAGGAAGGAGTTGAACTCTACTTAGTGGGCTCTGTGTGTGTGTGTGTGTGTGTATGTGTGTGTGTGTGTGTGTGTGCGTGTGTGTGTGTGTAGTTTGTTTTTCTCTGAGACAGTTTTACTGAGTTTCTAAATTACACTGGTTAGACTTGAACTTGCAATCCTCTGCCTCAGCCTTCTAGACTTTGGGAACTATGTATGTATGTCATCATGCCCAGAAATGTCCCTGATTTAATACTGTATTTAAGACTTTGTATAGCAAAATGACTGCTGCAAGGTCCATATTCTTAAATAGATTTCAGGCTAGAAGGAAAATCAGAGACCCTACAAGTGTTAAGTCAAACTTTGCTATCCTCCTGTACAAAATATATTCCCAAGCACTGCAAGTCAAGAAAATGTTGAGAATGAAGAAAACACAGAACTCACTGAATGGAAGTCATTCCTATGAACAGCTTTCCTACCTCTGACTCCACATACATGAAGTCTCTTGATACATACAACTCAAATTATTACCTAAGGCTCCCTTGTGTTTCTGACTCTCCTGACTCTTAACCATCTTCCTTTCTTAACCTTGTGATTTATGTCCCTTAGATCTCTGCCAAATGTATCTACCATCACTTGCCCTTATATATATATTCCAAATATTGGCAAACTTTATCTTTTTTAATTAACTAAGTTTATTGGTGCATTTTAAATATACATAACGATCAAGTTCATTACAGGAAGTTCATATCTGTACATGATACAACTTGATGCTTTTTTTTTTTTTAACCCATTCCCCTCCCTTCCCTTCAACCTCTACTTGTCTCATTCACAAAATCTTTGTTTGCAGTTTTTCCATTTTTCTCATCAATGGTTTTCTTTTCTCTTCTTTCTCACACCTTAGCTCCCCTTCTCATTTGAACATTTTCTTCTTATTTCACAATATTATACATTTTTGGTCCTTATTTACACTTTTGATTTCTCACACCAGGGAAACAGTATAGGATTTACACATGTGTGTAATTTAATTCACTTAAGGGTATGGCCTCAAGGTGCATCCATTTACCTAAAAATGTCTCCTTCTTTATCACATAGCAGTGCTCCAGTATGTAAAAAAAAAAGCCACACTTACAGGGAGTGAGGGAAAGAGATATATCTATGTATGTAAGCAGGATGGTTTAGACAACTGTACTGTGGATTTCTGCTGGTTAATGGAAAGGAGCAGTTGGTGCTTAATTTTTTTTGTCTGCTCTTTTCAATTGTTTGTTTTTTTTTCTGTTCTTAATTTCTTATATACTTCTTTCTGTCTTTCTTCTTCCAATTTTGCATACAAATGTCTGGTAATATGAATAAGCAGTTGGAAGACAACACTATGCATTACAACAAATACTGTGAAATTCATATTATTTGATTAAGTGAAATTATGTATCACTTGTAATTTTTGTTTTAATATTATTTTATCCTCTCTTTGAAAAAATATTTTTTAAAGCCATGTCATCTTTATCCATTCATCAGCTATGGGCATTTAGAACATTTCCAAGATTTAGCTAATACAAACTATACCACTATAAATATGAGAGTGTAAATGCTTTTAATTATTTTGGGAAGATACCAAAAAGAAGAATAGCTAGGTCAACTGGAAGCTCTAGCTCTAATTTTTTGAGGAATCTCCACACTGATTTCTATAGTGGTATAACCAGTCTACACTCCTACCAACAGTGAAGAAGTCTTCTTCTTCCCCTACAGTACCAGCAACATTTGTTATTGGTTAATTTCTTCATGGTAGCCCTTCTTTCTGAGATTAGATGGAATCTTACTGCTGCTTTAATTTGCATTTCTCAAAACACTAATGATGTTGACCATTTTTGCATTTAATTATTTTTCACTTCTACTTTTTCATCTGAGAATTATCTATTCATTTCAGATGCCTTCTTTAGGTATCTTCTGGTTCCAAGTGAATTTTAGGATTTATTTCCCTGCTTCTGTGAGCTATGCTATTGGAACTTTGATGAAGATTGCATTAACTCTGTATAAAAATTTTAGAAATACTGGCCAATCTTATTTCTTGTGCTCACTTTTTTGTCAACTGCTTTGCCATCTGAATGTTCTTGAGCATGCATGCTCTGTCACTTGGTTTAGGATCTGAGAGGTCTGGCTGGCCAAGACACTCTTCACCTTCAGCACATTTCCAGTTGACAAAATGTGGTCACCATTAATCTCTGACCTGACATGACATAAAAAAGCAAAGTGCACTTGGCAAAAAGAGGTGGGATTTGTCCTGTCATTTTCCCCACTTTCCAGCAAAGCTAGGTTCAATTAAATGTAACTGATCTTTACTTAACAGCTCTGAGGATCTGCTGCAGGAGTATTTGGTGAAAGAAATCCTACAATGCAGTATTGGTTGATGACAAGATCCAGAACAATAGACCCCCGGGTCTAAAGCCCAATAAGCTTGGACATAAAATGGAAATAAGCCTTAGTTACATTTATCAGATGGCTCTTCTCTCTATGACAGGTATGCTTTTGTTGGTGGTGGCAGTTCTTGTTTTGGGGTTGTTTGTTTTGCTTTTTGGTACTTGCAGTTGAACTTAGGACCTTGAGCTTTGCCAGATAGTGGATGTGTAGCCACATATTTTTAATATGCTTTGAATCCTGTAGTTTCAACAGTGAAGTAAGCACATTTGTAAATAAATAAGAATCAAAACTTTAAAAATAAGGGCCAGGGAGATGGCTCAGTAGAATAAGCCTTTCCCCGACAAGTATCAGGGCCTGAGTTCAATCCCCAGTTTCAAAAAAAAAAAAAAAAAAAACAACCCTTTAAAATAGCCCTACTAAAACAGATATTAATAGTTTCTTAGACTTATATCAGGGGCTTTGAAATAAAACAGTGCTTTACCTGACATTGGAGAAACTAAAGGTATGTAGTATGAATTAATGCACAGAAGAATATACAAATGAATCAATATGAATGAACAAATGAGAAAATGTTAACAATTAAAATAGTCTTCAACTTTGTTAAATGGCATCTGATACAATATGAGTTCTGAGAAGAAAAGACATAAAAGGTGTCCTTCCTCACTGTTAGCTTTGTTTAGAAAAATAGTCATAATGATGTCCCTTCCCAGCTCTGCACTGAGTGGTGTGGAAAAAGTTCAAGTAGATGAATGGAAACTTTAAGAAATGGTATCAAGAATGGGAGAAAACTACTTCAGTAAAAGACTGGAATCGTCCCCTCTGTCCCCTTATACATTTGTTTGCAAATCTGAATTTGCCTCTTCTAGATTTGCTTGAGTATAATAGTAACTATGTATTAGTTTTGTACATTTTTAAGAGCTTTTCCACATCAATTACCTGAAGAATTCCTTCTCCCCCTCTATGAGCTTAATATCATGACCTGGATTTAAACAGGGAAGAAACAGACTCAGCTATCAAGAGACTGCTACGTGAGTGCCCAAATCTCCCCATGCAATGATTTTCCTAATTCATCATAGATGACTCTTGCGCGTGGGGGAGGGGGACAAGCACTGGAACTGTAAGTCAGAGCCCAAAGTTCTGTATGACCTTCTATGAATGTTTCCTTGTAGTTGACCTCTATATACCTTCTATTTTCTTATTTGAATCAGAATGAGAAATGCATTGTGTTCTCCTACTGAGTAATAAACTGCAACAACTTTAGTGTTTTAAAACACAACCATGTATTATCTCCTGGTGCGATGGTTAAGCTTCAACTTAATTGGCTATGGAGCTGCTTAGGGGATTAGTGCAGCATACTTCTGAGCATATGTGAATTAGTGACCTGGGTACTGTATACACTCTGGCTTCTCTTCTCTGGAGCTGTTCCCTGTTATGATTTTAAGGTCCACAAATGAAGTACCATGTCCTTCCACCATGATAGTTCTGTTCTAGAGCCCGATAACCATGGACTAAATCTCCGGGAATCTTGAGCTAAAGTAAACCTCTCCTTACATGTGCTTGGTATCACATCCCACTAATGGTAAAACTGATTGTCATACACAGTGCTATAAGTCAAAAGTCCTGGAGGTCAGCTGGGTTCTCTGCTTGTGATCCCAATGAGAGGAACCATGATGTCAGTTGGGTGGTGCTCACCTCTCAAGGTTTTAAGGGAGACTTTCTTTCCAAGCTCATTCAGGATTTCTGCAAAATCCAGATCCATCTGGTTGCTGAGCCATAGAGAATGGCGTGGACTCACACTGACGCCAGCAGGAAAAGCGAGGAAGATGAGAAGAAGAGTAGCAAAAGCATCTGTGGTGCTGATGATGCTGCGGCAAGGCAGAGAAGTGAAATCAGAAGTAAAGATTTCAGAAAAGAAAAAGGATAAAACAAAGTACAAGTATAGAACCTGGGGAAAAGGCATGAAGAAACTTAGATGGTATTAGAACTTAACATGCTAACATCAAAACATAATTAGCAGATTAACTGCAACTAGATTAAAGAAATGACAGGAAGAGCCAGACTTCAAACTTGCTGGAGAAAATTTTATGTTAATAACAGTTTATGTTCTCCTTACTCTGGATTCAATTGAAGCAAATGACTTCCTGGAGTTTGAAAGGTAACTAAGAGATAAAATCAGACAATACTGAAGATCACTTTATTATAAAAGTTTGGGAAAAATCCTTGGATGGAGATAGGTACTTTTCTCTAGAAGACAATGACTTGCAGAAAGATTATAAATGTTTTGCAGTGGCAAGCAGAACCAAGAGAAGCAAAATAGAAGACAGAGGTGGCTCCTAAAAGAGGACTAAAGATCACCACGAAGGGGCTGGGGAGACAGCTCCACAGTCTAAGCACCTGCCTGGCCAGTGCAGGAACCTAGATTAGATCCCTGGTACCACATCCTGTGAGGCAGCTGCACCCTGGGTGCACCGTACTACTCATGAAATCAGGCGTGGCGGCACATGCCTGTAATCCCAGAGCTGAGGAGGCTGAAACATGAAGATCACTATGAGTCTGAGCTGCATAGTGAGATCCTGTACCAAATAAATAAAAAGATTAAAAAAAAAAAAAAAAAAAAAAAAAAAGATCACCAAGGTGAAACCTCCTGTGATTTTTTAAGCTTCTCCTATTGGCTTATGTCACCCACTGCTACATACTAAATATGTGTCCCTACAAAATTCATATGTTGAAACCTTAACCCCAGTGTGACATTAGGAAATGGGCCCTTATGAGAAGGGGTCAGACCTCATCTGAAATTAGGTTTGATGACTGCAGTGCTTTCTCCTCCCTGCCAATGAAGGATACAGCAGGAAGGTGACTCTCCAGTTGCAAGACAGAGACAAGACCCTCAGCAGGCATCAAGTGTGCAAGTTACTTATGCCAGCTTCTAGCACTGTGAGAAGGCTGTTAAGACATCTTGCAAAGGATCTCGTTATAGCAGCTCACGTTGACTAAGAAGACGTCCACAATGCCTTCAACTTGGCATTCAACTTCCCCTTCTTTCTGTTCTGCTACATTTTATCAGTACAGGTTCAGTATCTCAGCGGATACGGGCTATTTAACCCTTTGACAATTAAGAGTTCATGTGGAAATCAAGAGCATGCATCTTGCTACCATGGGTTTAAAATCTGGATGCTCAAACTCCACTAAATAACAGGCAAAAAATATACTAACAACGTCATTATCCAGACCTAGTTCCTCAAGAGCAGTGTCACTAAACTGGAAATGAAGATTACAAATGTGAAGAAACATTGTGTAGCATCTGCTGACACCACTCAGCTACACACCTTTAGCCACACCTCCTTGAGTCTATCAACGTGTCAAGAGGCAAACCTGTAGCTGACAGCTTGTAAAACAGAACTTGTGAAATGCACCTACTTTTCAAACTGCTTTCTCTAAAATATTGGCTTACGGATTTAAGAAATAGATGCTCAGTAAGAATACTTATTTCAGAATGAAATGACTGCGGCTGAAACACTACGACTTTCGTACTTAAAATTAAATAACCGTGATTTAATTGTGACACTGAAGTGTAAACTAGGATTGCATTAGAAGTTGAGAGATGTTTTGGTGTCCAATTCTCAACTGTCTGAATTTATATTTATGAGACTACATTTACTGAAGGAGCACTTCTGATAGGTTAGAGAAATTCTGGGCCTCTTGTTTTCCTGGCTAAAGTGTCTGACAAATAAAATCATTTAGGTGCTTATTAGGAAGATTTTACCTGGCCTTTTGGAATTCCCTCAGCAAACTACAAGTTACAAATAGTTGGGTGAATTGTTACTGATGGCGACATCTGAACAAATGATTTAATAAAACCACCATTCTAAGAACTTGAATACTTGACAACAAGGAATTTAAATATTTATGACTCTTCTTTCTAAAAATCTAGGAACATGTTAGTGAAACCAAGAAGGCTGGGTTTTGGGATGCTACATGAGCATGAAATGATTAGGTGTAGTTTGCCCAAATAAAGTTAGCAACCCCATGGCCAATTTTCACACAGTATTAATAATAAATAAAGGAACCTTGAAAAATGGTGATCTTGAGTCCTTCAGTGACACCTCGGAGATAAAACACTGTGGTTCTCAACCAGTATCCCAAAGAGTCTATTCATTCATTCGCTCATTTATTCATTCATTCTTCATTCTTTTTCTCCTTGCATAGCAGGGTCACTATTTATAATATCCTATTCAATTATCATTGTCCACATTCTAGGTTTTTTTCTTATTTAAATTGCCTCTCAATAGTCCAATGTTGGCTTATCATTTATGTTTTCCCTCTTTTTTTTCCATTGTGCTAGTGTTTTATTAGGTAGATAAATTTTTCCACTTATCAACTACTAAGAACAGAATAATGAATCCTTGAATGTAAATATAAGTTAATATGAAATCCCTTGTAATAGGAATATGAACACAGACCACAAGTTACCTATATCACCAACATGATACAGGATATAATTTAGGTTCTCCAAGTTTTCCTGTTGCTGTAAGATCAAGTTTCTCTTTTTCCTCTGTCTCCTGACACTCCTAAGCCTCTTGATATGTTTTGTATCTTGGGTTTTTTTTCTCATCTTCTGTTTGCAAGTTGGAGCTACATGATACATGTCTTGTTACTGATAAATTGTGCCTTTGTACCAGATGTTAGCTGCACAAATAGCTGACCAAGATGTATCTAATCCATCCTACATCTTTGTCATGGGAATTTCACTTATTAAGAACAATTTGGAAGGGAAAGGGGTATGTTTATGCTCACTGAAAATAAAACAAGATGGGTGCGGATTCGGATTCTAACAGTTTCTCAAACCCACATTTCCATTCCCCTCATTTCATACAGTGGTAAGGCATAGACAGGTCACTACTGCTCTTAGTCACACTGAATATTAATAGTGGAATCAAGAACACAGAAATGAGCTGTCCTTGCTCTGAAGTTTGAGGTCTGTTATCCACTCCTACTTCAGCAAAACAATTTAGAGGTAATGAAGGAAAGGGAGAGTTGAGAGGAACTGAAGATATGGATGTTAAAAGACAACCACTGCAGTGATCCCAGCCAGACAGTCACCCCAAGAGCACAAAAAGAGGCACCATTTGGAGTGAGCCCCCATATCTAAGACCCTTAGCAACAGCAAGTTTGGCTTGGCTGCTTGTGACCTAACAATATGTTTTTCTGTATATCCTGAAGTGGAATGCAAGGCTCTGCATGGAAAACCTAATATAGCCTCTGCTAAGAAGTGTTTCCATTGCACTGACAGTTTAGTTTATATTTTTTCTCTTGTGGTGGATAAAACTGGATCATTGCATTGTATACACCTCTATCCCATTGTATAGAGCTGCTTCTCCCACCTGGACCTTGTTGTAGCAAAAGCTGGCTTGGTAGTGAAAGAGCTGGAACTTCTCTCATACGCACAATCTCCCTAGGGTTTGAAGAATGGAAGAAGAAGCCAAGAGAGGACACACATCAAGGACAACTGCATTCAAAATACAGTTCTCTTACCCATTGGTTTTGGCCTCCAAGTTAACTAGTCTATGACTTAGTTTCTCATTTATGCAGTAAAGAAAATATCATCTTCAAAAAGGGATCTACTATCCGTGTAGAAGGAACCTGCACCATCAGAGATGGTGACATCGTCAGAAGGAAAAGGTGCTGTTCTCCTGTTTGGCTTTGGCTTTGCTTTTGCTTCTGCCACTGCTCCATCCTGAGCATTTGAAGGGCCAAGCCCAGTCACATGGGAGTGACAAAAGCCTCAAGTCCCTGAAGGCACCTTTCTGAATGGCATGAAAAGGTGACTCCACACGTCTGACCTCAAAGGCCTCAGCCAGGGTGAGTGAACCTAGGATCTTCTGGAGTTGGGAAAGATAGGGTGAGAGCATTGGAGGAGAACTTTGAGATAAGCAATGCAAATGTGGAAAGGAATGGTGCAAGGAGGTTGTGAGTGATGTGAAGTAAAATGAAAGCATTATTGATATTTAATAGACCCATGAAAAAAACCTATACAGATACAAATATATATGTGTGTGTGCATATGTGTGTGTGTGTATTTTATATATATTACATAAGATATAGATGTGTGTCTTCTAAAAAGTAACCATTAAATGTTCATTGCTGCATTTCACCATTTTCTTTTAATGACAGCTAACATTTTCACGCCACAGTGTTCCTAAAAATGGTTGAGTCCATGTTCCACTTTGGTAGTGACCCTCATCTCTCTCACTCCTTTCTCTTATATTCTTCCCTCCTAGGGAACATGACAGCTAACCATTGTTAGCCTGAGTAAGAATCCCAGATAAATGGGATTAGCACAGTTCTGGTGTGCCTGAAGTGATCTACTGAAGAGAAAAGGCCCATCCTGAATGTGAGTGGTACCAATCTATTAGTAGACCCCTAGGCTTCATAAAATAAAAAATAAGTGAAGGAGGAAGGCTCATTTCTGTTGCCTTGAATGAGCTCGCATCTTCTTCTTCACTTTGGATGTCACTTCCTGGCTTCCAGCATAGACCCTGTGGACTTCCCTTTGACCCCTCTAGCCTCCTGGAATGGATTCCGGTGGGATGCTACAGTGAGCTCCAGGCCTTTGAGCTTTGCCTGGATCCTCTGGGCCTCCAGTGTATACACTGCCCTTTGCACTCTTCTACACCCCACTCTGCAAGCGACCATTATAATTCTACCTTGTAAATCTTTGTGTATTTACATATCTGACATTAAATATGTTTCGTGGGCAAACGCTCATTGATTCAGGATATCTACAGTGTGGGACTTAGGATCTGTATCTCCTATGTCCTGCACCTCGAAGCCAACCTCCAGGTCTCTGTGCAGCTGCCTCAGGGACCACCCTCATGTAAAATTAATTTTTCTCAAAATGTCCTACCTGAGGTACAAAGCCTGTATTTTTCCATCAAGAGAGATAGTTCACTCTTCTTAACTTTCCTTTCAATTTTGACTTGTCATGATCGAAATACAGTCTAACCCAGAGTGAATCCTTAGTCCATCAAACTGTAAGCAACATCTCCACCAGAGATGAAAATGTAGAAAATATGATACCAATAATGTATCGAGAAAGAAGGGTTTCCTTTGATTAGGAACATCTGGTACAGTTTGTGAAAACGGGCTAACTATGTGGCCAGGCAAGCACTTACCCTGGTAAATGAGAACCAGCACAGATGTGGGTACACACTGGGGCTCTGCACCCCACAAAATCATTGCAGCCTTCCACTCAATAGCTTTCTCTATAATTATCTTTCTTCTCTAATTTCAACCGCATGCCTTTCCAGGTTTGGAGCTGCCTACCTTCTTACAAAACTTACAATTGAGCAGAAATGCCAAAGCCTTGAAAGGTGAGAGGTGTCAGAATGCTTTTTGTTCCTTACAACCACTGTTTTTCTCCATGCCTTTCCCATCTTGTCTCTTGGACTACCTTCCATTTCCTCACCACACGAATTACCCATAGCAAGAGAGAAGCAGACCTGAGTCTCTCCTCTTTCTATAGAGCCATTAACAACAGAACTGAGCAGGATAACCCATTAACACTCAAGGCTTGTTGGATAGTGAACAGATGAATAATATTTTCCATAATGTTTCACTCTGTTAATTATGTTCTCCTTAAACACACAAACACACATACACACACACACACACACACACACACACACACACACACATTAGTCCCCACTAGGTCTCAAATGCCTGAGAGCTAGTATACACTCGGTGAATTATGTGATTTTGACATAGAAAAGGAATTATCTGGAATATGATAGAGTAGAACAAACCTATAAGGAATAAGATACAAAGTCTTCAAAAGGCACGCTTAGCTGTGCATGGTGGTACACACCTATAATCTCAGCACTCTGAGATGCTAAAGAAGGAGGATTACAAATTCAAACCCAGCCTGAGTAACTTAGCAATTTAGCAAGACCTTGTCTCAAGAAAAACCATACAAACAAACAAAAAAGAGGGAAAGTAGCACACTCCATACAAAGCATTGGGTTCAATCCCCAGTATTATATGACACACAAGCATCAGAAAGAACACTTTAATTGGGATACAGATAAGGTCATAAATAATAGATGGGATCTGAGCATGTCTTAAAAATAGAGCTGGTAAGACTGGATGAAGCTACTAGAGTTTTAATGGTTAGAAAATGTAAGAATGAAACTTCCACATATTATAAAGGAAAATATAGGGTAAATGAGTATGAAGGAACAGTTAGGCATTAAGTTTGAGACATGCTAACTTGGAGATGTCCTTAAAACATCCAAGCATAAAGACACCTAAGGAGTTGGACTGAGGATAGAGGTCAAAACACAAGTTACATATTATCCATGGTTCTAACCTCCCTACCACAGAAGTTTTTCCTCTTGGGTTTTCTGTGTTCTCTTTTAATCCTGAAATGCATTTATTAGGTTGAGAGAGTTATGTTTCTGGGGTGACAGACTTTCGGCTTTTGTTGCAACGAAGAGCCCTGTCACAGTCAATAGGCATCTTTGTTCTTTTGTGGAATTTGAACTAAATCTTGAGCCTTATTCAATACCTATAATTCTATGGTTTTTTTTTAATTATGGGAAATTAATGGAAGATGTTTACATGAGTAATGTTTGCCCTTACTGTGTTATGAATGAGTTTTTTAAGTGTGTCTGGGTGCATGTGCAAGAGAGTAGGAAAACTGTTTCTGAAACAAAACTTGACAAATATTTGTAATGAAAAGTAAATTTAAAGATTGCTATAATTGCGCTATAGAAATAATGCAAGTATTAAACAAAATACACAATCAAAAAAATATATATATTCCATAATATATGAGTCCATTCTTAGTGTGCAAATTACATTTAAAGGCACGAAGCAAAAGTCACCTAGCAAGTGAATACAGATAGAGAAGGGAAGAGTCTGACATTTATACAAAGGGTTACTCCAGAGTTTAAACATCTATGAGAAAGAAAAGAAACAAAAATGATAGAAGAAGAAAGCATCAGTGAGCTAAGAAGTGCACCAGAAAAAATTAGGAGTGTGGCACTCCAGGAGCCAGGCTAAAAATAGAGTGATCACTTGTGCCAAACTTGAATGATAGGAAGAAAGGAGGGCTGGGTGTGGACCCCTGGACTTCACCAGAGAAAGATCCTTGGGGACTTTAGCTAGAGCACTTTGGAAAATAAGTGAAGGCAAGAAAGAAAGAGCTGGGAGGGTCAGGCACAGTGGAGTCTGTCACAAGAAGAGGATCGGATTGGGAAGACAGGGGGAATAGGAAAGGGGATAATGAAGGACATGATCAGAGTATGTTACATGCATGCACATACATGGCCAAGAAACCCACTGGTCTATAGAACTAATATGCTCTAATGAGGAAGAGGAGGAGGAGAGGAAAAAAAGAAAGGGAAAGAAGAAGAAAAGAAAGTGGGTGGGAGTAAGAAAAAAGTAGAACAGGAGAAAGAGGAGGAGGCAAAGGAAGGAAGAGAAAAAGGAGACAATAGATTTGTTGAAGTGGGTGCAAAAGAAGTTAAACAAATCAGTGACATGGGCAAATAATTTTAAGAAGTTTCTAGTGTTCTGGGAGACAGAGATGCAAGCCAGTGACTAGAAAAGCACACAAGGCCAACAGGACATTTTTCTTCAGTTTTTTTTATTTTTTTATTAGAAGGATGCAAAGCCAGGAATGGATACTTTTCTTTATTTTTTCCATGGGTAGCTCATGGCATGTTGTGCACGAATTAGGAATATCTGATAAGGAGGAAAATTTTGATGCTGTATGAGAGAAAAGGGAGAGTTGTTGGCTACCATTCTTTAGGTAGAAGAAAGGGATGGGAATTCCTTATAGACAGGCAGTTAGGCCTTTGAGAAGATGGTAGGAGATGCATTGTTTACCTTGAGTAAATGAATACAATGCTCAGGGCCCATGGTGCCTGGTGTGCAGCAAAACATTGTACCTCTCATCTTTATTCATGAACTCGGAGAGCAAATTTCTCATGCTCACACACAATCTGATTTTGCATCCTACTATTTTGTCAATGCATGTACTCAACACAGTCTCAGTGAGCATTTCCAATGGGCAAATTATGAGAATTAGTAGAAAAAGATTAAGAAAATGCCTCTGTTTTCCCAAAGATAGTTACTATCTTCCAGGGATATGGGAATGTGTCCCAAACACTAAACCTAGACAGTATATAGTAAGCTTCCTAAAAGATGCAGTCACACACAATCAGAAATTATGGTGATAAAAAATACCATGAAAAAAAAGATAGCATGAGTTGTCATAGTTACTTATTTTGTTGATGAGACAAAATAGCCAATGCCCGAAGTTAAAAAAGAAAAGGTTTCTTCGAGCTTAGTGTGTAGAGGGTACAGTCCAAAGTTGGCTGGTTCCAATGCAGAGTAGCTGGGCAAAAGGGAATCATAGAGGAGAAACCAGAGCATGGCAAGTGGAAGGCAACAGATAGCAAGCAACAATCCCAGCCTAGGCTACAAGTCTTCCAGGTGTTGCCATTCAGGCCCAGGCTAAGGCTTCTGTCTTCAGTAAACCTATCCAGCTACACAGAGAACTACAGAACTGCACTAATTCCAGTCAGTGGACTAATTTAGTATGACACCCCCTTAATTCTAGTAGAACACCTGCAATCTGCATTTTTCACATACTAGGTGTAGCCACCTCCAGAAGACCCACCTGTGACCACATGAGGCTTTGAGGTTTTGGGGGACATTTAAAATCATTCTTCTGGGCCCTTTGCAGTTTATTTCAACATAGATTTGACCCCCAAAAATAGCCAAGCCACTGTCTCAACATTAAACTGCCTTGAAATTTCTTCCACCAGATTAATTAGTTTACGACACTTAGTCTCAAGCAGTCTCTGTACAAGAGCAAAATGAAGACAAATTTTCTGCCAAAGCATAACACACGTGTTTTAGAGTACAACTGCCAGTGCCTTCCTTCCTGACAGAATCCTCCTCAGCCTGGTCTCTGCTGGCCACACTTCTGTCAGAATTCTGGTCTCCTCCCTCACTGAAATCTCCCATCAGTGTGAGCTTGCAGCATTCCAGGGCCTCTTCCTCAGGTGGCATCTCCAAAGCTCCCAAACTCTTTCTCAAGCCAATTCCAAAGGCTGCTCAGCCACCTGGCCAGGTAATATCACAGCAATGGCCCAACTCCTTTGATACCCAAATCTGTCTTAGTTACTTTTCTTGTCACTGGAACAAAATGCCCAACACCCAAAGTTAAAGGAGAAACTTATTTCAGCTCAGTTTGTAGAGGTTTCAGTACACAATTGGCTGGTTCCAATGAGAGCTGGCATGGCATAGGGCCATCACAGAGGAGAAACAGCCCATGAATGGCACATGGAAGACAGCAACCACCAAGCCGGCCTTTCCTTTTTATCCAGTCCAAGCTACAAGCTGCTTGCCTGGTACAACCCACACCCAGCATAGGACTTCTGTTTTCAGCAAATCCATAACAGGGTGATGCTAAAAGCAATCAGTGGGCTATTTAGTGACACACCCTAAATCTTAATATCACACCTATAATCCACATTCACACCCCTTACATGCAGCCACCTCTGAGGTGCCCCACCCATGACTGCATGAGGCTTTGTTGGGACATCTAGATGCAAAGCATAGTATGAGTCATGTCTGACTGCTTGGAAGAGATAATATATATGCTGATCCTTCTGGGTATGAAAGGGGTTTTATCTAACAATGAGAAAACAGTGGCCAAGGCAGGCAACAAGGCATGCAAAAGAGCATTTAGATGGTATTATGGCTAGATCTGTAATATGTCCCAAAGAGAAGGATCACGTGTTTGGAAGGTGATTGAATCAGGAGAGGGACTAAACTTACCACTGTAGGCACTCTTTGATGACTTCCGGTGTCCATTGTGCAGATAGGAGGGTAAGTCTAGTGGAAGAAGCTGATGAACTGGGTGTGTGACCACAAGGGGGCATTCTTGTCTTAAGCTCCTCCTTGTTCTCGCTCTCGCTCTCGCTCTTGGTCTTGCTCTGCTTCCTATCTGCCACGCGATGAGCAGCTTCCTTTGCCAGGCCCTCCACCGTTCTATTTCTGCCTTGGAGCCCAGCAGACTGGTCTAAACTCCCTGAAATGTGGTGCACCAAAATAAACATCTCTTCCTTTAAGTTGAGGTTGTCCAGTATTTTTTCCAATCCATAGGAGAGGATCTAAGACATATGTGCAAACACAGGGAGTGTATGACTGCCCTCCATAGCACTCAGGCTACTGTCCACTGCCTATGCAAAAATAAAAACGGTTTTCTGTTTTCATTGTTAAAAGCCTCAATAGAGACAGGCCTACATTGGCACAGATCTGCGATTAAAACTAACTATTCATAGTGTGAGATATCTATTATTGAGTATTCTTCTTCGACCCAAGTTTATTTAAAAATTCAAGAAGTATGGTCTCTTCTAATGATAGAAACACATGAATTGTTGTCAAAGAGACAGCATAAATTTAAGATAGAGAATGGTCTAAAGCTACTGAATATATTTTATTTTTCTGCCTTCCACATGCACACACACACACAAACACACCCATACACAAGAGTACAATGGCAGTGAAACCACTTTGCTTACTTATTATTGTCTGATGTCACAGGAAAGGGAAGAATGCAAAGGAGGGCCACTTTCTGTAATCATCTAAGAAAGAGGTGAGGTATAGTACTTTCTGTGTTCAGTAAACCATGCTGTGTCCTAGGTAACGGATGCCACACTAGGCTTTAGAACAGTTTTTCTCTTAAAATGAGGATCAAAAGCAATACAGAGGAACCAGCCAAATAACTCAGTGGATTGAAGCAGGTGCAGGGGCCAGAGGGCTTGATTCCTGGGCCTGCCGTACTGGTCTCACCCCTGGGACACACTGAGAGGCCAATTGAGACAGGGCATAGTGGTGCATGCCTGTAATCTCAACACTTCAGAGGCTGTAATCAGGCAGATCACTAGGAATCCAGTCTAGTAGTGAGATCCTGAACACCCTGTAGACATTTCACTAAAATATAAAAGAAGAAAAAAAAAGTAGTAAAGAAAACTACAGCAGTCATGACCAGGCAGAAGAGGACAAAGGAACTGAGATGTCTTATGTATCCCAAATACATACTAATGAAACAAATTGAGAGATGGACCAATGTACCTTCATATTACGCCATCCCAAACAAGGAATCTCTTATGTTGTATTACAGTAGCATGGCTTCAGAGTTTCCCAAGCATGACCATGGGCAAGACTCCATCCCCCCTTTCACCATATAGCTCCTGTCTCATCACCATCCCACTTCCCTCAGGAGCGCCAGATGATCCCTGCCCCAGAGCTTGCTCGTGGTACAAGGCCCCAAGGAGGCTCCAGTGAGAAAAGCCTCCACAGGCAAGTACTGGAGCCTGAAGAAAAATTTCAGGTGAGCATTTCTAAATTGGTTACTTGTTCAAAAATAACACCTCTATTCAGTCATGACATGGTGACTGTAGCTCCATCACCTGAATTAAAGTGAAGGGGTCTTAGCTTGCTGTGCTACTTTTGATCTTTATTTTAAGGTAAAAACTGTTGTACAACAAATAAAAAACAATTACTAATATGCGACAGCGCATAGATTCATTTATTCTGTTGTGTTTCTTGAGTGCATGTTTTACTTTGGAAGTGGAACGACACCCACACCCATGGAATTCTGTATCCCCTCACTGGGTCACCTTCTCATTTTCCTTTGTCCAGAGTTGGGGACAAGCCACTTGTGCCTGGCCTCAGTGAAAGCAGAGCATGTCTTCCCCGGCTAGCCCACTCACAGCAGCTGAGCTAACTGACTCCCTTTACTTCCAAGCCTCCTTTGCACAACCAATAAAGAATGCTGACCTCTTTTGGCTATAAATCTCAACTCTTCTTCCCTTTCCTTTCTTTTTTCAAAATGTCTTTAGTACAGGGTCTACAGGGTCTTACTGTACAGATGGGACTCATAGTGATCCTCCTGTTTTCAGTCTCCCAAGTGCTGGAATTATAGGCATGTGCCACCACACCCAGCCTCCATCCCACACGCCCCGTAGTGGGGCCGGCACAGCAGGCTGGGCATCAAACCCCAGTCCCTGTGCCTGTCTAAGCAGGCACTTCAGTTTGCTGAGCCATCTGGCCAGCCCTTATAAATATCCACTCTTAAATCACAGGAAATAATAATAATATATATGAGCTTCACAATTTCCAACAGGTTATGAGATGGCTGGAGCAGGGATTATCATCTCCATTTTACAGATGAGGAAATTGAGCCCCTCAGCGATGAAGGGTCTCACACACATTGCCCACCGCCAATAAGCCATAGGGTCCTGGCTCAAGCCCAGTTTTTCTCTCTCTGAATCTAGTGTGCTGAGAGGCCTCTACAAAGTGGTTCTCAGCAGACCTTTGTCTAAGGGAGGTGTTTGCATATTTTAGAAATATCCCTAAACATCCTTTGCTTAGTTCTACTATGCTACTTCAGGAAAGTCATGTTCTAGGATATGTGTAGTCTTTTTCTCCTGCCTTGCTTTTAACATACAAATGCTCTGAGGATAGTTTTGCTTTTAGATGTGTAGAAGCTCTGCAATGCATGGAATTAACTCAGATTCTGAAGCTTAGTAGCTGCTTACAATGTGTGATCTCTACTGTCTACAGTTGGTCATTAATGTTACTTGAGAATTAACTTGTTTATGGATGGAATGGAGTATTAAGATATATGAAACAGCTGTGTGATGATTTTGGGTAACATATGTAAAGTATGGGGGACACAGTACAAAATCAATAATCATACATTTGGACATATATATATAGAGAGAGATGACATCTAGAGACTGAGAGTTTAGACCAGACTCTCCTCTGCCTCACATTCATTCTACAAAGAAGGGATATGCCCTGTTGAATAGGATTCATATTCATAAATGGTGTCATAATATTATAGGAATTATCCCAAAGAAGAAGTGCATTAATACATTTAATATCACACTCTGAATGTAAAAAAAAAATAGTGAAACGATAAGCACAATTATTATTACATATGCAGCAGAAACAACTGTTCTTCATGTAGGAAACAGAGATTAATGTTGAGATGAAGTGAACTCTCTGTCCTGCCCAGGGCTGCCCTCTGCGGACTGCAGGACTTCCTCTTCGCAACCTGAGTGGGAGTACCCAGAAGACTGAGGCCATTGCAGATGAAGTGAGGAAACAACAAAAGTAGCAGAGAAGAAAGCAAAAATGAAAATTGTGTCGCTCCAGCCATGCTGCTACCCAGAAGGTTCGCCACCAGCGCCACAGGCTTCGGGAGAGTGTCTCATGAGCCTGCAGTGAAGGGTACAGTCGTCCTCCACCTGCTTCTGAAGTCACTGCACTGATCTCCTCTATCTCACCGAGGAGTGCTTCACACTTCTCCTGGGTTCTCTCCTCCATTCAGCTCTGGAGGCCTGGGCTGCCTCCTTCCCACAGTCCACTGACACTGATGTCCACTCTTAAAGACATGACCTTCTGTTCCTTATGTGTAGCTGACACACAGGAAAACTGCTCGCACTATAGGATAAGAGCACAAAGTAAAGCACGAAGGAAGTCCCTGGTGCTCGGTTCTTCAGAACTCCCGAAGTGTTTGTGTATCACCTAGGCCTACTATCTGCCCTTACACACACGCATGTGTATGTATGTGTGTGCAATGTGTGCATGCGTGTGCATGCGTGCATGCATGTGTGTGCGTGTGTGTGTGTATACATTCAGGCAGAGGCAACAGGAAACAGTATCCACCCACCCACCTCCTCCACACAGGAGGCAGCCAGGTGTCCTTTGTGTCCAGAGAGCAGAGGTCAGCCCCAGAATGAGAGAGGTCACTGCTGAAATGAGTTTCAGGGCCACATCATTGTCCCTTCCAGACACTGGTTTGCAGTGCAGAACCAATTTGAAAATGTGGCATGATCAGCAGTCTCGCCCGGGGAGAGACCAGGACCAGCGCAAAGGGATGTAATAAATCAAGGCTCCGTTGCCCTGGGTGGGGAGCCATGGCTGAATCGGCCCAAGCAGCTGTGAGGCAGGATTGAGATGCATTGGCAGAGCTGTGACGGTGACCCCAGCCTGAAATAATTGGGGTTGGGGGAGGTGCGCTGCGGGTCAGACTGAGGGGCACTGAAGACTATATGGGGGGAGAGCTTTCAAAAGGCCTGCTGAGACAATGACAGGCTTTGGTCAGAGTAATTATCTGCCGTGTTCATACACACTAAATTCACTTTTAAAGGAGACTCGCACACTCACACAAATACACAGGCACAAAAGGAGAGAAAACCTTTCTGGACGAAAACAAAGTAGTGTACAGTAAAAACAATAGACCCCCCGGAGGGAAAAGGTGATAGAAACTTAAGAGAACTTCATTCCCAGGCAAACAGTGCCCTCTAGAGGCACGAATGCTAGCTGCAGTGAAGTTGAACAAAAGAAGTTTCAGGGGAACGAAGCGCTGGAGATGACCCTTCCGCTAGGTCCATTAAGAGCCAGGAGAAGGTTGCCACGATTTCCTGCTTCTGCGTCAGTGTCATTGGTCTGATCACTCTCGTGGGATAACTCTAGTCACTACAAGGAGACTTTCGGCTAAACATGATTCCACATGGAACACTTAGAGCAAAGCTCGCACTCCCATTGTGGCTTTAGAAACGGGCAGCTTCTGTAGAGAATGTCATAGAGGAAAACGCAGTGCCCTATGGCGCAATGGGAAGTGATGAGGGAGCATAAAACATATGTGCTTTAGAATCTGAAGTCTTAGATCTTTCTTCTCTTGATGAAGCTCCACCCAGAACTCAGCTCATTTAAAGTCTGAGACTCAAACAAAATCCTGGTGGAGAGAATTTCAAAGGCAGAATGTTCTAACCACCAAGTCTCCTTGGTGGTTCCTGCATGACCCCTGAGCCACTTCACAGCCTCCCTTATGATGCTGTTCATGGTCCTCGTGTCTCTGTCCTCTTCTTCCTTAGACCACGCTTCGGACCACAAAGCAACATTCCTGAATCACAGCCTCACCAAGCCACTCCCTGACCTCACCATGTCACCTGGAAGAGACATGCAAACTCCCTGGATGACCAATGTGCTTTTCAGTCCACAGGCAATCTATCTTCACACCTCTGTCCCACCTAGCTCAGTGCTAAACTTCTGGCACTGGCTGCCCACCTCTCTGCCACTCTACGTGCAATACTTCTGACCTTTTCTTTAATGCTTCTGCAAGGAAAGCCACTTGCACTCATCTCCACCTTTCTCACCCCCAAAACCCAAATCCCATTCTTCCTCCTGGGCCAGAGTCTTGCCTTGTCTCTTTTCAGCCTTCTCTGACCTTCCCCAAGCCCTGGTGACATTCTAACCATTTGAGCTTCTAGGGCCCACTGCATCTACCCATTTTGTCTCATTCATATTAAAATAAATACTACAAATTTGATAAGACTGATGAACATCTGCAAGTATTGAAATGGAAAGATGACCTTGATATATTAGTGACTTATGAAGATAAATATGTACCACCTGAACCATTTTGATTTTTAAAAAGACAAATGTGTACACGTGTGTATACCTGCATATAGTGGTACATACAAATACATAGCAAAAACAGGGAATTTTCTTTTATTTCAAACACTCTGTTATTTGCATTTTTTCCCACTGAGCCTATACACATTATTTATTCAAACACACACACACACAATTTCCAAATGACTTAACAGATGTCCATTTAACACTGACTAGGCCAGGTGCTGCCTGAGGTTCTGGAAGTGCTCGAAGGGAAGCCAACAGACACCAAGATGGGAATGGGCTGTGTGGGAGAGCCTCACAACAGGGCAGGGAGACACGCAGAGGAGGAACCAGCTCGTGGGAAACCAACCAGGACTGGGCAAGAAGAGGCCACATGAGAGCTGTGATGGGGATGGTGTGTGGGTGTTCCCAGAAAAGGAATGGCTGGGGACTCTTGGTGGAGAAGAAAACACATACAAACCAAAGTATTGTCTGCTTCTTGCCATTTTTTTTTAAGACAAGTACCATGTGCTCCTTAAGTTGATAAGTTGTTGCCCAGGCTGGGTTTGAACTTGCAAACTTCCTGCCTCATCTGCCAGGAGTGGTTGGATCCTAATTGTGTACCACTCTGCCTGGCAAGAAGCTGGTCCTGCTTGATGACTTGAAAAATGATTTTGTGCAGGCAGAGTGTAGCATACAAGTATGGAGTCTCTCTGTGCGATCTGGGATTTTATCTTGTGTGATAAGATTGTAAATTCATTCTTCATGAAACATGAAACAGCAGATAGTTTTAACCAGAGGTGTAGCTAGTCAGTGAATATACAATTAAAGATATGAAAGATGAATGTGTGGTAGAGATTTGTAGGCATCATTATACCTACAATTAACAAGACTTTATTCTATTCTTAAAGTTGCTAAGAAAGATACCATTTCAAAAGTTTGTTATCACAATAAATTTTTATAAACAAATGCCACTGAATTACAAAAAAAAATAGTATAGGTAAAATCAGGTTATATTCCTTCTGGTTTGTTCTTGAGTGATCTCACGACGTTCATAATAACCTCCCTGCATCTATTGCATTTATGTAACCACCCACTCTCCATGGAATTCAGAATTCTTCAAGTGTGCAACGGAGGCAGCTGGGAGTTGTTCCCACAAGAGTGGTGTCAAAGACTTAACTAGCACATATTCTATGATTCCTATTAGAGTTAAAAAAGAAATAGCGTTTGTCTCTGATCGCAGCCCTGCTCAGGAACATAGCATTTATTTCTCCCAACTACTCTCTGAGAAACCAGAAGAATAGACTTCACTTCTCTCTGTTCCGTGCTTCCCCACCCAGACGCTCACACCCAGCTCCCCGCTCCCAGTACACTGCTTTTGTGGATGTGTGGGTAGAGGTGGCTGCTTGGCCAGTGAAGCGTCCACGTGGCTCCTGATGATAACACCTCAAGCCCGAGAAAGGAAACACAGTTTTCCATGGATGGCAGTGCACACAGCCGGCTGAGACATTTGGCACAGCCCCTGCAGCTGTGTATTCACGGTGCCATGCTGTGGATGGAAGCCAAAAAAAAAAAAAAAAAAAATCTCTGAATGATATAATCAATACAGGCTGGGATTTGGTTGACCATTTTAAGTGTTTGTTTGCTTCTCCCAGACAAATACCTGCTCCATGAGCTATATAGGAATGAGCACCCTGAAATGTCTAAACCCCCACTGTGCAGAAAAACAGAGACAGATTCTGCCACATGTGGTGCCACTTGGCTGCATTTCTCCACTGTTCAAATGATTTCTATGGCAAAGCTTCCCAGTGGATGGGCAGGGCTAGGACAGCCATTTCCCATTCCATGCAGAGAGCAGGTGATGGGTTGTGCGCAGCAGTGAAGGGGCTGGAATAGAGGATTTGATCCCCACAAGGTAGATCTAAGTGAAAACTGGGAATTGCCATGCTGAGGCAGTTAGAGAATTACATCTGCCCAAACAGAGCACTTTCTGCCTACACTACCCGCAGTTTCATTCTGAGCCAGCCAGACCCATGTGCATTTTTTCCTCTCTTCTGTGGGACCCCATGTTTAATATAGATGTCATATTTGCAGAAAAAGGCTTTAGGATACCCTGTGAAGAAGCTGGACAGTCTGATTATGTTTTCTTCCTTGATTAGTGTCTAAGGCACGACGAGCTCAACACTGAAGTCGAAGCTATGCTTGGCAGAAATTAAGTCCATCTTGCTGCCTATGTCTACCTGCTGTTTCTTAAAAGTCTGGGTGAGACTGAATCAAGTTGAGGTGGTTCTGGGCTAGGGAACTGAGGCAGGTTCCTTTCTTCCCCCAAACCAGAGGCATTCCCTGACCCTGGAGAGCACAGGATGAGCTAGTGGCTTTGGCTCCCAGAACTGATGTTGTGAATACTGAGAGAGAGAGTGATGACACTTCAGCCTGACCCCCACATGGCATGGAACAGGAGAGAGGATGCATGAAATAGAAAAGAAACACTAGTGACTCCACAAACACAGAAATCAGGAACATAGAAGCAGATAAAGAAGCTTGGTCCCCAATCTATATAGATATGTTAATTACATGCTGTTGCTTTATTTTGTGTTTAGCCTTCCAGAAAACCTTAAATCCTAAGGAGTAGAAGAGAGACAGAGATAACTCAGGGTAACCAATCATATTTACAAGAGCAGATAATCAAAAACATAGTTGGGTGTGTTCATGACCACACAGCTCCAGAGCCGCAGGATGACAGCTGCCATCTTAAACCAAGCAGTATCTACTATTCCACCTCGGTGGCACTGTTTGGTGGTTCTCTTGCAAATGCTTGTTTTTATAGCCCTCCACTCAGTAATGAGGGATTTATTTCATATTAAAGCAAGAAAATATATTTAACATCCATGAATGATTCATAGTTTTATATACCTCTAATGCTATAGAATCATGCCAAATGAATTCTGAAATACTTTATCAAATTTTGGTTAAATGAGTTCTCTCTGGACCAAATATACAAATTCTTTGCTGGGACTCAAAGTGGGACATGTATTAATTGCTGAATGAGTTACTGTTAGTAGGGATGCATTCCCAGGTGTCCCAACACTCTATGACAAATAAAAACCCATATTGATGTCATCATATTACCATATTAGCAATTTTTAAAAAATGAAGCAACTAACTCCAAGTGGACATTATGGAGGTGTGATTCCCTCACCAGAAAGATCTCTCGGTATTTAGCACAAATGGATGGAAAGGGCAGAGCCCCCGGGTGGGAAATGTGAGTTTTCAAAGTCCGCAGTTACAAAAAGTTTCACTTAGAAGTTAATTGCAGAACAAACAAATCCTCATCTTGTTCCAATTGAGGAGCTAAGTGGGTAACATTTACATGTAAGGAAAGAGAAAAAAGGGGGCCACCCAGCAAGAGCCCCTTCATTGCCCTGAATCCAGATCACTCTGTGTGGCTTTCCACCATTTTGTATAAATTGGAGCCTCTGGGACATCAGAAGTGCTTAGTATAAATTGTTTAGCATAACAACATCTAAGATTAAAAGAGCTTGATCTCTTTCAATCTTAAAAGTTTTGACATAACTGGGTGAAGACATTAGGCAAGGAAAATGGAGATGAGCTGACAGTGTTCTGAGAAAAACATCCTGAATTTCAAGTCAGAAGATAAGGGCAGGAAGATATCCCAGCAGCTCTGTGTTGCGACTTTTGGGTTGACCAGTAGCCATTAGCAGGGGTTTCCCCAGAAGAAGGAGACCCCCAAAATGATTCCTAATAGAAATAAAGGTGGGCTGCTGAGCCTTTCCAAACCTTGTTTCAAATATTCAGAGAACTAAGAAAAGCTGACATCAAGGTAACCCTGAGCAGAAAGCGCCCCCTTCAGAAGGAAATATGCTCTTGGAGTATAGAAAGCTAAAATGCAGGCAAAAAACATACCAAAGGACATAATAATTCATTTATTCATTCAGCAAACATTTATAAGCACGTACTATACCTTAGGACTTGGAATTACATTGGCAAACAAACCTAATAGTATTGACTGCCTAGTGAGGGAGAAAAATCAGCATAAAATAAAAACAAAAAAATAAATGTTAATTAGTTAGAGTAGACTGGACTTCCTTGTGATGATGAAAAGAAACTTTAAACTTTCAAAAGCTCCACATGGATGCTTAAGTCTCACATGCATAAGGTAGCTGTCTTCCACCTGTACCTCTCTAGAACATGCAACCTCAAGTCCTTGAAGAATAGCAATAGACAATTGAAATATCTACTTCAGAGCCAGGCTGGAAAGTGACCTGTGTCAGCCCTGGCTGAATGTCATTCCAATATCCCTAACAGCTCTTAGAGAAACCAAGAAAAATAGGAAAACACACCTGTATTTGTTGAGCATTAATAGTACCTAACACATATAATGGCAGCTGTTGATGTATCTCAGTTGATCACACCCCCACCTTCTCTGAGATTAAATCTATGAAGGAAATGGCTTCTAGAATCCTCTCCAGTCCTCCCACCAGCATTGACAGGAGAAAATGATTTTGATCAACTTTCTTCTGACTCCACCCACTCTTTGAGTGTAGACGCAATTTCTAGGCCCTTCTCCCTGCTCACCTACGAGTCTTCAGGGCACACACCAATTTATTGTGTCCCTCTCATTTAAATTTTCAGATCTCATGCTGCCTCCTCCTCAGTTCTCTCCACAGACCTACTGAGTCTATAGATTCCTTGCATAAATGTTTGCGTACGATTTGTGTCCACTGAACCTGAATCAGATGCTTCTTTGTGAAGCAAGAGCAGATAATTAACATTGTTCTCTAACACCCAACAGTCTTTCCTGCCTTTTCTGATCCTTTCACTTCAGGTTAACATAGCTTCCCTCCTCTTTACCTATCTTCTGAGGTCCCACCAATATCCCAGCACCTGATTTAAGTTGTTTCTGAATCTTCAAATGCACTAAACATTACAACCACATTTTCTTTTTTTTTTTTTTTTTTTTTTTTTTTTTTTTTTTTTTTTTTTTT
>PVKA01030648.1:0-19534 GCA_004027165.1 Ctenomys sociabilis | reverse complement strand
CTATATACCCTGCATATAGTCTATCCATGTTCATATTACACACATCGTGGGCCTATACATTTGAGGTGATTAAGCTCCATTGTCAACTTAATTGGCTTGCAAGCCCCTGGGGAATTGGTAGTGCACACTTGTAGGTGTAGCTGAGTGAGCTGCAGAGGTGTGACCTTGGCTACCATATCAGTCCCTGGCCCCTTCCTCTCTGGCATTATTCCCTTGTTCTACTTCCTGGCCACCATGAACTAAGCAGCTTTGGTACCATGACATGAGCTCATATAGTCCACACTCTTAGGTATAACCAGGAAAGAATTGCCAAGAGCACACCAACCCAGTAATGAGTGGCAAGCAGCTATCTAGACTGAAGATCGCTGAAGCTGTGTTCAGGACAAGTCTGTGCCAACAAAAGTTGTGTCACAGGCAGAAAATGGTGGCAGGGTAACAGAAAAGTAAAAGCACTGCACACAGGTCACAGCCCACAGGAACAACAATGCAACAGTGCACACAAGATCTGGCTTTTGGAATTTGAAGGACATGCACCTCCGCCCAGGGACCTCCACTGAATCTCTCAGTGTCAGTGACAGGAACGACTGACACGGTCCTGGGTCATCTTGGGGGATCTTGACATGCACGCCTCTCAAAGAATTTGCTCTGATTTTAATTAATGCATAACATATGCATATTTATGAACCCAGAATGAGTAGTTTGAAGACAACCATAGGTCAGGGTGGGAGATGCAGCACTCATAGAGGTCTTCCAGGGTTTTGTGTTTTTATTTTTAACCTCTCTTACAACAGTAGATGGATTGATGACCGGAGAGTTCTGTTTTGAATTAGTGGATGGAAGAGAGTGGTTCCCTCAACTCCATTGTTTCTAACTGCACTGGCATTGCTCACGCATGCTTTTCCACCCCGACGTTCCCTTCTTGGAGCCAGCTGACCACTAGCTGAACCCTCTGAAACTGTGAGCAAAATTAAATCCTTCCTCTTTTTAAATAGCTTATCACAACTGCATGAAACTGATGCACATGATACTAATATTCACTGCATATCTTTAAAAACATTTTCCAGATAATGTTTCCTGACCTATTTGCACCCAAACTTTCTTTGCAGAGAATGCCTTGTGTGGGTGAATGAGTGTGCCCTCAGGTGTGCAAAAAAATCAGAACAATGGGGAAAAGGTTGATTATACATTCAAAATGAGAGTGATAATGTCCATTATTTTATTAACATTAAAAGTATCTTTAAAGCTTTAACATAGGAGGTTGAGGTGGCTAACTATGACTCACCAGCCAAACCTACCCTGAGGCCTGCCTTTGTGCATCCTTTTGAGCTAAGAACATTTTTATTTTTTTTAAAGTGTTGTGAAAACAAAACAAAAAGTCTATGTGACAGAAACCATCTGTGGACCACAAAGTGCTTTATTGAAAAAGTTTGCCTAGCTATTAGCCACATGTGTTTTTTAAATTTAAATTAATTGAAAATTAACAAAATTTAAATTTAGCGTCTTGGTAGCATTAGCTGTATTTTAACTTATCAGCAACTACATGTGGTTAATAGCTACCATATTGGAAAATGCAGATACATATAGACCTTCCCAGCACCACAGTGAGTTTTATTACAGTGTTCTGGCCTAGGTAAAGGTTCCTGTTGATGTTAGGACACTGCTGTTTGTGGCTGTTTCTTGTTGGTGCTGGGTCTAAGGAAACAGATGGAGCAGTATGGACCATGTTAGTCTTGAGAAAAGCATCCTGTCTGGCTTCTGATGGATTTTCAGCTGAATGTGTTCACAGTCTGAGGCCATCAGTTGTACCCTGGACCAGTGAAGCTCTCAGAAACTAAATCTGGGGCTGACCCCAATTTGCCACCAGACCACACCAGGCTTGTCTCAAGAGCCTGAGACAGGTCTGAAGTGACAGGGAGAGTCTCAACGGCTACTATTTTCACAGTATCCAGCCCTAAATTATTTTGGTCTAGCTTTTATTGCCTTCAAGTTTCTGTCAGCTCCTTTGTTTCTTGTATTCTCCCTTCTTCTGCCTTTTTACAGCTCCCTTCACTTTCTTATTTGGAACAATTTGTTTCTCATTTTTTCCTTGGCTTTGAGTCAGTATTTACATATTTAGAGACTCATAAATATATTCTGCTAAACAATATGTCATCTACTAAGTTATCCTTTAACATGGAAGAACTGGCGAAAACCTTGAAATTTCCTTTCTGTTTTCCACCACCAATGTCTGTAATTGGAAGGAAATAGTAACAACATCTAGTGCCTCCTGGTGTGTGTGTGTGGGTGGGTGTATGTGTGTGTGTGTGTGTGTGTGTGTGTGTGTGCGTGCGTGAGTGTAGCTGTGGGTGCATGTTATATAAGTCTCCCTCATGGGAAGGGCACATACAGTTTTATTGAAATATTTTCTTTGCTACACTAGGTTATCAGAAAGAAAAAAATACATTTAAATAAAGGAGACCAGTGTCACTGATGCTGAAGATATAAAAGAAGATGAATGCTATGCCCAGGCTAGTTTCTAGGGCTTCTGAAAACTTTCTTCAAGTGATTTTAGCATAATGGTGGCTGTTGAGAAATGGGTAGGAGTAAGTATAAACCACAATTTTAAGGAAATTAAGAATAAAAAACAAAGGCCAGAATGTGCAAGCGAATTTTATCATTTTAAACTAGAACAGACCACAACGTACATTTGAGATGGGGGTGGGGTGCAGTTATCAGAGGGAGAAAAATATTATGAGGAATGAGGCCAGTTTTCAGAGTGGGCAGGTGTAGGGTCAGAATTTACATCAGCTGCCTGGAGAGGTAAGCAGCAGTCACATCATCAAGATGTAATCCCACCAAAGAATCAAGAACTACTCAGGGGCTCTTCAGCAGCAAATAAAAAATTTCCTCTAGAGTTACGATTGGAGTTAGGGGTAGGTTTAGTAAAAGGTTGTACACAGAAATAACCTCTTAATATCATACCCATTTTAATTAATAAGAATAAAAAGTAAAAAGAATAAAAAGTAAATATATTCACTTATTTAAAAATGGAATACCTGGGTCACAGAGATCTAAGGCACAGTGATCTAAGCACCTGCCTAGGCAAGGGTAAAGACCCGGGTTCAATGCCCTGTACCAACGCATGTGCCAGCTGCGTGCAGAGCCAGCCACTAGGACTGGTCACTGTGTTGCCCGTCTGTCATCCCAGCACTGGGTAGGCTGAAAACAGGAAGATCACTATGAGTCCACACCGCGTAGCGAGACCCTGTACCAAATACATAAAAAGTAAATTAGTTAAAATAAATAAATAAATAAAAATGGCATATTATATATTTACAGTAAAAACTTGAATTTGAGTAACTTAGCCTGAAAGTGTTCTGTAAGGTAAGAAAACACTTCTAATAAATTTTAACTTAATGAATGATGCCTCATAAGAAGAGTAGTAAGTGCTGCTGAATGTCACATGATCCTAACTGAGCCAATGGTGTGTGCTCTCTCTCTCTCTCTCTCTCTGTCTCTGTCCTCTCTCTCTCTCTCTCTCTCT
Organism: Ctenomys sociabilis; assembly: GCA_004027165.1. Lineage (NCBI taxonomy): Eukaryota > Metazoa > Chordata > Mammalia > Rodentia > Ctenomyidae > Ctenomys > Ctenomys sociabilis. Next base: position 16,011 of record PVKA01030648.1, on the reverse strand, counting down.
CTGGGTGATGGTCTGCCAACACCCACAGGGTATGGAATAAATGTCATCTGCAGAGAAAGAGAACAAAAAGCAGAAGACTCCCTCATTTCACATAAAATTAGAGAGAGGCATAAAATGTGAGAAAGTGGGTAAAAGTTCTAGAAAAACACCACTCAAGCACTCAGGGTTCTAACAGGGAGAGAAATGAATCTGTTTAATGACAGTGTAATGCCACATTACCGTGAAATCCAAGAAAGGAAGCACAAACAAGTGTCATTGGACAGATGCACTACAAGAAAATGACTTCATTAAGCCAATCAACAGAGAGCTATTCCATTAGTGATAGTGAATGTTGACCTATACAATAACCATCCACTCGCGTGTCCCCTCCACACTAGCCAGAAAGGGTTGGGTTTTTTTTTTTGTTTGTTTTTAGAAAGGTTTTTAAAAGTAAGTGAAAGTCAATTTGTCTACTTTTCTTTATATTTTGCATTATAATACTGTTATCACTTTATTGAATATTTTTGAATTATCTGAGTTTCCATTTCTTAAGGAAAAATTCCCTTTGATATGTAATGCTTTGGATTACAAGCATGCCTTAAGAATGAATTATGCTCATAAACCAGGGTTTTAAGTGTTTATGTCTAGACGTGTCCTCAGAGCCTCATGTGGTCATAAGATAAGCTTTTCAAGGGTGGCTGGATCTACAGTGTGTGATACTGGGATTAAGTGTGATGCTAGGATTAAAGGTGCCCCGCCCTGAGAGTGATGGACTCCAAGGGACAGAACGAGGCCTGCTGTAGCTACTGATTGCCACTTGCTGCCTGCTTTGTCACTGCCTCACTGCTTTGTTGCCTTTCTGCCTTCTGCCTGCGATGGACTGATTCTCCTCTGTGCTGTTCCTCTGCCATGCCATGCTGCCTTGGAGCCAATGAGCTATGAACTGAAACATCTGGAAACTGCAAAATACAATAAACCTTTCCTTCTTTACCTTTAACAACAAGCAAGGCAACTAAGACTCTATAATGCATTTAAGTACATTTCATTTTAACTGAATATTATGAAAGATTAAAAACACCAAGTAGAAACTAAGACAGTCACAACAGAACATGAAAAAATAATCAAGAAACACAATTTTCTAAATGATTCCTGAAAAGCTTTGTTATAGTATGAAAAAAGTACACTTTTAATACATGTATTTATGACTCACAGAGTTCCAGTGGCTCCTTGTTAACCTTCAAGCTAATGTATCAATGTTTTGTGTGTATTCAAGTCCTTTCTAGTCTTGTCCTCACTGTTCTTTCCAAACTCATGTCCCCTCCCACCCCACCCCCCCAGCTCTCCAAACCCAACAGACAACTCAACTTTAAGTGTACTGGAACTGAGGACATTTGAGTTCATGCAGACAGTATTCTACATTTATACAAAGAGCTGGAGTCACACTCCTGAATCTTCAAACCTCCTATGTTTCTGCCTTCAGTGGCCCTACCACTTTGAGTCATTCATTTCACAAACATGTACTGGAGGTGGGTCTTGATATTTTCAGTGGTTCTCTATGGGAAAGACTTTGGGGTCTTGAAAAGATCAGCCAGCTGGCCAGGCCATTCTATAATCCCAGCATACTGAGAGGTTGAGACAGGAGAATCACAGGTTTGAGCCTGACCTGGGCAACTTAGTTAGGTGGAGCTTGTTTCAGAATAAAAACTAAAACCTGGTTGCAGATAGAGCTCAATGTGAAGGCCTTGGTTCGATTTAGAAAGGCTGATTGAGAACCTGTCATAATATCTGTAAAAGAGGAAAGCTAAGAATTGGATTGACAGTCTTGGAAGTTTGATTTATATGCTTTTCTCTGCTGTAAGTATCTTCCTTTCCAACCCCACAGTGCACACTGATATGGGCTGAGACCACAGTGATCTAAGGGCCCCTTTCTTCAAGGACTATGGCTATTGGTCACTGCATGCAGATCTTCTACTGATTTTCATAAATGGTTTAAGGCATCAGCACAGAGTGACAAAAGACACAGCGTTTTTGATTCAAGAAGACATGCTCAAATCTCATCTCCATGTTCAAATCAATCCCCCATAACCTTGGGCAATTTTCTTATGCCCATTTTCTTACCCCTTTTCTTTTTTTAACTGAGCAATAGATATAATTATGTGACTGATATAATACTAAATTATTCAATGTATTTGGACAAACAGAAAACTTCTGATCTTATAATGAGTGCTCAAGAAATACATGTAGCATCAATAATAATAACATTGCAAAGACAATAGGGGGTCAATGGCTGACCTGAATTACTAGGAAAAGGAGGACACCGAGGAGGCAAGGAATGAAAGCTAAAGGAAAGAATTACCAAAATAAAAATGGAGGAGAAAAAGCTATGACCCATAAGAGACAAGTAGAAGCCACTGGCTTCAGTGGGGGACTCCTCAGTGACAGTGAAGGTCTGATGTGTGACAGAAGGAAAGCTGTAGGTGACCTAGACCTACAAAGGGCTGTGCCTTGTGTTAGATTCAACTTGTGCACTATCTGCAACCAGCAAAGCACAGTTAGCAGATTCATGGCTTTAGTGAAAATGGAAATATGATTCCCTGCAATATCAAATTTATTTAATTACTCTATTTTTCATCATTCAATTCTAAAACAGTTTTATAGTGATTGCCCATGTAGACTGACACACTGTAACTCCTTACCAGTCTATTTAATACTATTAAATAGAATAATACTATTATTATTATTATTAAATTAATACTATTATTCTATTTAATAAAACCATATTAAATCAGGGCTGAACAGATGACATTATTCCACACAATACAAAAATAGATCACAGTAAATACGAGTCACACTAACCTTACACCATCCATAAACACAGATCATTTCAGAGTCTTTCTTAACTTTGTTGCCTGCTTTGATCTCAAATGCTTTTGTTGTTTTTCAGTTAAAAACAATTTTTCTTTGGTGGTACCAAGGATCAAACTCAGTACCTTGCGCTTGCCAGGCAAACACTCATTCCACTGAGCTATCTCACCAGCAATTTTTTAAACCAATATCCAGTCCTGTGATGAGATCTTCCAACCAACAGCATAGTGCTTGACTTTTATGATAAAAAAAAAAACTAACTAAAGGGGTAACTAGAGAAGAGACCCAGAGCACAGAACCTGGCCTGTGAGTGACACCACCTGGGGCCGCCAAATCATCATCTGACCCAGAGTGCCTGCCCAGCATGGAACCCTTCAGCAGAACTCCCGGCAAAGAGACTAGAAGCAAGATGAACCCAGCTGATTCAGGAGCAGAACATATTGCCAGAGTGACACAAAGGGTTCACCTGCAAGGCTGAAGCAGGAGGAAGTGGAGCACAGCAGCCTAACCCAAGCCACACCCACCTGGAGGAGTCTGAACTTCGTAGATACAGACCTGGTGCTAAGGTAATAACTCTATCTAAAATCTACACCAAAGGGCAAAAATCAATGGTATACAAAATGACAAAGAGAAGGAACAAAAAGCAGTCTCAGACCCCGAGTCCACTCAGTACAAATGCAGAAGACACTAGCATAGAGGAAATTGGACATCACACACCTGAAATCTCTGAAATAATAGCATTGGAAGTAAAAAAACAACTGCAGAAAGGTATAGAAGAAATCAGATCAGAAATAATTTCTGAAGTAAAAAAGCAGTGATAACTATAATCAAAGAAGTACTTCTAAAGAATATACTGATAAAAAATAGAGCAGAATATAAAAATGGAACGCATGAATAAGCAATATAGGAAAGATATAGAATGTACAAAGCAGATCTAAAGTGATATACAGAAAATTAAAACCTCAGTCACAAGCTGGCAAATCCATTTGAGTGAAAGTGAAAATAGACTTTCTGACCTTAAAAACACCATTGCAGCTAGTAAAAACATAGGTAAAGATCTCTTAAAAACAACTAGGATGCAGGAAAAAATAATTCAGCACCTGCAAGACAATGCAAAGGTGAACAATGTGAGACTAATAGGCATTAGTGAGAAGGAAGGAATCAATAAAAATGAAATAAAAAGAATATGGGCAGAAGTAATAGCAGAAAACTTTCCAAGTGTGTGGCAACAATCTGACCTTCAGGGAACCGAAGCATATAGAACTCCAAATAACATCAATCCAATTAAAACCACTCCCAGACATAAAATAATCAAGATTCCAGAAATTCAGCACAGGAACAGTATTCTGAAAGCTGCTAAAGAAAAGAAACAGATTACATTTAAAGGAAAACCCATCAGAATAACAGCAGATTTTTCTTCACAAACCATCAAGTCAAGAAGAGCATGGAGCAAAGTACTTCAAGTCTTGCAAGAAAACAAATTCCAACCCAGACTGATATACCCTGCAAAACTCTCTTTCAAGTATAATGAAGAAGTGAAATACTTCCATGACAAAGAACAACTACAGAATTTCATGATGACAAAGCCAAGTCTACACAGACTACTAAATGATTTCCTAGAGAGGAAGCAAAATGATCACAACCCCATGAACGAGAATGGAAAGAACCCACTAAATAGGGCAAACAATTAAACACAAGAGAATAAGAGGTATACAATAGTAGTCTTTCAGTTATTCTTTAGTGTACAGCAGCAAAATATTTCCATCTACACACTCCACAAGTGGACTTCTCTTGCACCCTATAGGTCATGATTCCATATGGGACTACAGGGTGGATTTCAAGGAAACAGCTGTAGCTCAGTCCCTCAAATGACACCTGGCAAACAGTAAGTATCATGGTCATTACCCATTTCCACAACACACTAGAACTTTGTGCCATATCCTATCCCCAAACTGTCAGAAGTGATGGTCATTTATTTGTCATTCCAGTATTTATCTTGTGTTCTATTCTTAATACTTCTTTACTATCATGAAAACTTCTTCTTAGTTCAATTGTTTGAAAACACTTAATTTTAATTAATTAGGATTTAATTTTTTGAATAATGCTTAATCTTAATTTTTGTTTTAAGATTTATACTATATCTTTGAATTACAATTTATCTCAAAGACATCATATGATATCTTCTAGTATTAAAAACTTTAAAAAGTATATTTCCATTTTCTGTTGACTTTATATTACTTCTTCCCTGTCTTTTGTGTACACATACACACATATATATGAAAAAAATATGTGTATAACCCGACATAAGATTGATAATGTTTCATAGAAATCTTCAATGACCTTTTAAATAAGGGCTCATCTAATATATTTTATATAGTCTTGCATAACCATCACTTTGAGAGCTCTTTATTTTCATCCAGGAGCATATTGAAACTTCTCTTGCCTTTTGAATAATGCTCTTTGTTATTTCTTATATGCTACTTTTGAAGGTATTAAAATATTTCAAGTTTGTATAACTAGAAAATATTTTACATTTAGTTTTTCAAAGGTATATTTACTAAGTATAAAATTCAAAGAGGATAGATTTATTTTTCTTTTCAGTCTTTAATTAGTCTAGCTTCTTATATACTTGGTCTTTTTTCTTCTTTCTCATGTGGAATAAGATGCTCTTTAACTTTGTTCTTCTATAGCTAATACTTTTTATGTATATGTTTTAATCATCTTTTTCTTCACAATAAGTGTTGGACAATTTCATTTTCATGTATCTTGGCATGATTTTATTTAAATTTCTTGTGTAAAAGGTTCATTTTCCATGGAAAGGTGGTATTATACATTGAACTAAATTCAGAAATTTTAAGTCTTTATATATTTATTACTTACTCCTTTCTATGTTGAGAATTCTAGTTATATGAATATAAGTTTCCTGGTTTTAGCAGAGTGAAGTATTATGACAGATCTGTAAATTCTTTCTTCATTTTTATTTTGGACAATTTTTATTGTTATATTCATTTATTTTTGTAAATAATTTATTTTCATTTGCAATCTATTAAAAAAAGATTCATAAAAAAAATACTAACTAAGAGCCACAACAGGGAAGAAACTCTCAATTATGAAAGAGTTCACAAAAGGAAAAATTTAGGCAACTTGGATAAAACAAATCAGGCAAGGAACCTGATGCTTTAAAAACCTATTGTTATTCTCGTGGAAATAAAGTATATACCATCCATGCAACAAGAACTGGTACTATAAACAAAACAGTGAAAATTTTGGAAAGAGTCCTTGGAAATTAAAACTATGCTAACATAATAGAAAGATAAACAGTTGGGTTTCAAGACATGTAAAGAAAGCCTCCCAAGTAGTTAGTAAAACAAAAAGGACAACATTAATGCAACCCAGACAGCATAGTTAAAAATAAAACTTCAGGAATTACTCAAAACATCTCCAAAGATAATTCAAAAATTTTCAGGGTTCAATGAAAACAAAACTTCAAGGATAATTAAAACTTTTTTCAATTGTAAAATTTCCTTCTAGTGGTCAATAAAATCAATGAAACTGGGTAAGCAACAGATCATATTATGAGATGTAAATATACTAAGGATAAAGATTTCCTATGAAAATACTTTGTACTAGTTTTGGTAGCACACTTCTGTAATCCCAGTTGCTCAAGAGTCTGAGATAAGAGGATCTCAAATTTGAGCCTAGCTTGAGCTAGGAAACTTTATATCAAAATTAAGAACAAAATAGAGATGGGGATATAACTCAGTACAAGGACCTGGGTTCCATCCCCAGTAGCAAAAACAATAGAAACCAAACCAAACAAAAACAACTCTTTTTTTTTTTTTTGGCAGAATTGGGTATTAAACTCAGGTCCTTGCGCTTGCCAGACAAACACTTATTCTACTGAGTTATCTCCCTGACCCCAAAAATGACTTCTTAAATGCAACATCAAAATGTAAAAGACAACGAAATAAAGACTCTGAACTTCTGAATGAAAATTTCTTGTAGCATTTATTACACAGGTATCAAAATATTACACTGTAAAAGTATGTATTAGTCCACTTTTCTGTTGCTATAATAAAATATGTGAGATCAGTTACTTTATAAAGAATAGACGTTCATTTGTCTCATAGTTCTGGAGGATGGGAAAGCCAAGGTCAGGGCCCTTGTATTGTCTCAGGGTTTGGTGTTGGCTTCTCTTATGTGTGGATGGCTGCAATGTAGGCTGTCCCCGTTATGGTTTATGTGTAGTTGTCCCTACCAAATCTCATGCAGTCATGGAGGGGCTTTTGTAGTTTATGATTGATTCATGTTTTTTTGTTGTTGTTTTTCTTTTCTTTTTTTCTTTTTGTTCATAGGGTCTCACTATGCAGGCCACATTCACAGTGACCCTCCTGCTTTCTGCCTCCCTAGTGCTGGGATTACAGACGGGCGCCACCACGCTCGGACTCCAATCGCCGGCTCAGCGCACCCGAAGGCGGGGCCGGCGCGGCAAGCGGAAGCAGGGATCGAACCCTGGCCGCTGCGCTTACCTAAGCAAGTGCTTAGTCCACTGAGCTATACCGCCGGCCCTTAGGATTATGGGTGTGAGTGTCATGGGCAGTTACTCTGCACTAAAATGTGAGGAGGGAAGAGAGGCTAGTAGCTGCCAGAGCTGCTGCTTCTCCTTTTGCTCTTTGCTACTTGCTGCAGCCATGAGCTGTTGCCCTCTGCCATGTGCCACTCTGCCTTGGAGCCATCTGAGTATGGACTGAAACCTCCGCTAACTGTAACCTAAACAAACCTTTTCTTCCTCCGTTTTTGGTGTTGGGTATTTTGTCTCAGCAATGACAGAAGAGTAACTGAGATATCCCCTAAGGCTCATGTGTTCATGGATGAGGCCTTTAGAAAGCTATTAGATCACAGGACCCTGTACTCTTCAATGCTTTCATTCTCTGAACAGTTCAGAGCTGAACTGCTGTTAGGAGGTGGGGCCTGCTTGGAAGAGACACAGTATTGTCAGCATGGCTTGATGGGTGGCTCACCCTCGCCAGCTCCTCCTGGAATCTTATGCTTCCTGACCACCATGACTTGAGCAACTTGCTTCTGTTGGGTCCTTCTGATATGGCCTTCCTGCACTGGACCCGGAGGACTATGGACTGAAACCTCTAAAAACCATGAGCCGAAATACAAATCTGCTCCTTTAACTTGTGAGTGTCAGATACTGTGCCAAAATGACCAGAACATAAAAGAATGAGATAGAAGACATTGCACGGAGGGCCAAAAGTCACTCTGGCCTAGGTCTCTCTTAAGAAGCCACTAATGCTGTGCTGAGGGGCCTCATATTCAGGGATTAACTAAACCAAATTACCTCCCAATAGCTTCCCCTCCAAATAATATTAGCATAGCAATTTGAGGACTAATTTTCTGAGGATAGCTTGTAGTGATATACATTCAAGCCACAGTAGAATAGGAAGAAAATATGTTAAACCTAGTGATAGCTGTCTCGGTTACTCTCCTCTTGTTGCTGGAAAAAATACCCAACACCCAAAATGGATGAAGGAAACATTTACTCCGCTCACAGTTAATGGAGATTTCAGTCCATCATTGGCTGGCTCCAAGGCAGAGTGGCACATGGCAGAAGTCAACCTTTCGTAGTGGTGACAAAGCCAAGACAGCAAGTTTGCCTTCCTTAAGTTGCATTCAGGCCACCTGCCCCAGGCCGGAAATAGTACTCACGTCCATAATCACAGAAGCACTAAGATCCATAATCCTACCCTTAATCACGAATTAATATCGAACTCTAGAAGTCCCCACCCCAGGACTGCATGAAGCTTTAGAGGAACAACTAACCCAAACCATAACAATAGCATTTAAGATATTAATGAATTTACTTATGAAATAAATGACAGATCTGGCTCCCAGTTGCCCAAGTTCCCAGAGTGGCTGCTACCGACTGCCTGAGCTATCAGAACAGTCACAGGCTGTTCCCCCAACCTTCTGCTCCCCCCTGCTGTATGCAGAAATGCTGTATCACAAGGAAATCTCAGCCCTTTCTATGTCAGATGTCACTATGTGGCCCCTTAGCTGTTGGCTCTCACTTATTCTCCCTGCCCCAGTATCATCTCACCCAGTCTAAGCACCGACCACTAGCCCTCCATAAAAAATGGATTCAATAAATCCCTAGCAGTTCTCCTTTGGAGTTACTCTCAGAGCTCTTGTTCAGAACTCTAAATTTAGACTGGCTAGATTCTTTCACCCGGTCATCACTGTTTTACCTAACATCTGGTGCTGAAAGTCATTTTACCTAACAATAAATATTTACTGTATATGTTTATTTGAATAATTAAAAATACTTATTTTATAGTAAAATTTTATTGTAAAATATTTCTCATTATGTCTTTCCCAGGTGGCCAGTAAAGTCTAATCAGTCAGGTTGTGTGCAGAAAATAGACACTACACTGAAAGAGAATGAAGTCAAATCTCATGGTCTTTTCAAAGGTGGGAGCTGAAAGAAGTGGGTTGGGAGGGAAGTCTTGCTATGCTAGAAATGCCCAGAAATGGTTAATGCCCCAGGCCAGACCGAGGAAGGGGCCTCAAAGGGGTGCCTTGATTTCAGTAAGAGCCTTTCAGAACAGCCTGTGGGCATCAGCAAAAGAACACAGATGGGGAACAGGAAAGAAAAGGTGATGGCTAAATACTGGACTCTGATCCACTGCAGGCTTCCTCTGTCTCCTGCTGTACTTCCCTCTGCCCTTGCTTGTTTGAAGGTTAGGGAAGGAGAAGGTGTGTGCACATCAATCTCTTGAGGCATAAAGTGGTGTTGGAAGTGCAGAGTGTGTGTCTAAAGGTGCCCTGTAGAATGGCCAGCTCCCTCCCCAACAGGACAGCAGAACTCCACAAAAAATGGGGAGAAACTGAACCCAAGAAATAGCTTCCAACTCAGCAAAGGGGCAGAAGATATCCCCAAGTGTAAGATGAAGGATAATTTCACAAAAGGAGTAGAACTAGAAAGAAATTAGTATATTTTGGAGTAACATAGATGTCAGCAAGTAAATTAAGATGGTGTGAAGCATTATATGCATGAAAAGGGTTTGTTTAAGTAGCTCAGAAAAGAAAATTCTGGTATATGCGAATGACATTTCACATTAGATTAAAAAGTGGGAAAGAAGACATTTTTGGCCTTTAGGGAAAACAATCATTTCTAAACTAATAGAAAAAAAAATCAGGATGTACCATATGATTAAACGTTAAAGTATTGAAAAAATGTACTACATAAGTAACTAAAGGAAGATGTAACTGTATTAACTACATACAAAAGCAAATTGTTCAGTAAAAGATAATGATTGAAGATTAGGAGTTGTTACCCAATTAAAAAAAAAAGTAATTTAACTAGAAATTGGATTACTGAATGTATCTTTCAAATACATAAAATATTTAAATAATCAAAAAGAGAAAATGGAAAATTGACAATAATAGTAGCAAAAATTCAATATATGTAATGGATGAATAAAAGATAATTCCTGAGGTAATAAAAATACAGAAAATTTGAGGAATATATTTTTATAGGATTTAGATAGGGACATAAAGAAAAGAAAGCTAGATACCTGACAATTAAATATATAAATCTTCCCATATACTCTGTGAATGTTAGATCATTTATGCTGAGATCTTGGGAAAATGTAAATAAATTTAGTATGGTCTAGATCATGTCATTGGAGGGCCATATAATTAATTTTGAAATAAAACACAAATTAGAGGGTGTAGTGACAGATCATTGTAAATCCCCAAACTCTGAAAGACTGAGGCAGTAGGATCACAAATTCCAACCTAGTCTGGGCAATTTAGTGACTTAGTGAGAACTCACCTCAAAATTTACATTAAAAATAAGAGGCTGGGGACATAGCTCAGTATGAAGAGCCTGTGCTCTGTACCCCGCATCACAAACAAAACAAAACATAGCAAAACAACTAAGAGAAACCCGAATTTATATTGAAATGTTAAAGTGCAGTTTCAACTAATGGATAAAGAAAGCAGAAGTCATAATGCATGGATTACTGGCATGCAAATGTTTTCATAATGCTACACTTTCAAACTTAAAGTAGGGTAAAGCTGGAATATTTCTTAGGAGGACATTTTTCATCCCAAATGTTTATTAGAAATAAAGGAGAAAAAAGATTAATAAGCCTAATGTCCAGTTAAAGAAGATGCAAAAAGAATCAGAAATTCAACTTTAAAAGTAGAAGTTGATAACAAATATGATATTGTGTATTCATGTAATAGAAAACAGATAAATTATTAAGGATAAATCATGCAATTTGTTGTTGAAAAAGATTATGAGACAAGCTCTAATGAGTTCACTCAATATAAGAAAGCAAAGGCAAAAAATGAACAATAGGAGAAAAGAACATTTTAAAATATCAGCCATAAGCTAATTTAAATATTTACAAAATGTACAATTTTCACAAAATACACTTGCCAAAAATGATGCAAAATATAATAGAAGGGCAAAATAATTGCATTAGTTATAACTGAACCAAAATATTAAAATCACCCCAGAAAGAAAACACTGAGCCCAAAATACTTCATTCAAAATTTCTTCCAGATTTTCACATCCTTCCAATAATGGAGAAAGTCTTACCAAAAGTGAAAATAGAGGAACATTGTGGTTACACATACAACATAACCAAGAAAGACAGGATTCACAAGAAAATCTTAGGCCAATATCACTCATAAGTACTATATGTAAGAATTCTAAACAGAATTTGACAACATATAAATCTAGCAATGTTAAAAAGATAGTAACACAGCAAAACTGAGTTTATCCCAGAAACGTAAAAAGGGCTGAAAGAGCTGATAGATATCCTAGTGTTGCAATAAGGCACCTAAGCTTTAAACTAAAGTTCCTTCTGAGAAGGATTTAGACTGCTTATGCAAATATTTTTTTTCTATTGAACACCAAACTCTTGAAACAGTATAAAGAATTTATTAAAGAAACTTCCAGAAAAGTAGGACAGTAGAAAGATGTCTTGGTTACTTTTTTTCTATTGTTGCTGGGACAAAATAATCAACGCCCAAAATGAAGGAAGGAAAGCTTTATTTAGCTAACAGTTGTGGAGGCTTCAGTCCATACTCAGCTGGCTCCAAGGGAGAGAGACACATGGCCGAGGGCAGTTGTTCATGTTGGTGGAAAACAGCAAAACGACAAGGGAAAAATGGCAGTAGCAGTGGCAGCAGTGAGAGAGGCAAGCCTCTCTCCTCTCCTAATACTACCTTCAGCTTATCTGCCCCAGAGCAGGTATAGCACTTAAGCCCATAATTCCAGCCTTGGGTGAATTAATCACAAGCTCTAGAACCATGTCCCAATGACTGCATGAGTCTTTCGGGGGACACCTAGATAATACAAACCACAGCAGAAGAGATGCCGAGTCCTCAAACATTGTATCATATACAGACAAGATATGGCAGATCGACTGAGAAAAAACTCAATAGCACACAATATAGGCTGACTTCACAGAAAGACAGGATCCTTACACCCTATACCAAACTCCATTATTTACTATAGATTTAAAACAACAACAATAGAGTTTTAAAACATTAGAACAAAAAGACTTGCAGATAAAAAAGATGGAGCAAACAAGATATAGGGCCAGCCAGATAGCTCAGCGAATTAAAATGCCTGCTTAGGCAGATGCAGGGACCAGGGTTCAATACCTGCATGCACAGAGACTATGATTGAGCCTGGGTGGGTGGCAGACACCCATAATCCCAGTGCTTGGGAGGCTGAAAACAGGAGGATCACTATGAGTCTAATCTGTGTAGTGAGGGCCTGTAGTCCCTGTTCTAAATAAAATAAATAAGTAACCTTAAAAAAGATACAAAAAGAAAAAGAAAATAAAGTTTACTATTACATTATATATATATATATATATATATATATATCATTATGGAAGAATGATATTTAAGAACTATCAATTAATGAAACGACAGTTCAACAATTGAGCAAAAAATATCCTCAATGCATAAAACGAAATAAGTATTATCAAATATCTACAAGAAACTTACAGAAGAAATGTGAAAATAGGTAAAATGTAACTAGGCATTTCACAGAGAAACATAAATACAAATTAACACATGTTACAATGCTAAACTTCATTAAGAGTAAGCTACAGGCAAATTAAAATAAGGTGATATAATTTTAACCCCTCCATAAAAATATTTTCTAATTTGTAAAAGGTAGAAAACATTTTGTAATGGCAGCCATGTAGAAAAATGTTGTTCATGTTCTGCTTTTAATAGTATAAATTGGCCCAATCCTTTCAGAAAACAACTTGGTATATTCTCTTAAATTTGAAGATAGTTAAGACATATGGCTCTGCAGTTTTACTTACATGGCCAAGAGCAACTCTTACAGGTATGCTCAGTGAAATATATGAAAAGATATCCATAGCACCAGAAATAAAAACTGGAAACAACAAGAACCAAATGAGATAACCATCCACCGTGAAATAAAACAACTATAAATGCTTGCACACTCCCGCGCTGCTGAATCAAAAACCGAAGACTGAGGCCACAGAAACAGTGGCTCAACACTCACACGGACTACCTCCCCCTGCCCCGTTCCACCTCCATTCTGGCCGTATATAGCCTTTGTTTCCCCTGCCAGCCCCTCCAAAGCTCCATGTCTCTCCTTTCCTGTGGTCTTCCCTTTGCTCTGCTAGAAATGTCTCTTTTGTCTTTCCTGTCTCTTCACTGCGCTGAAAATCCTAAGGAACTGTACCTAAATGGAGTGATTCACAGTGTGAACCTCCTAATAGCGAATACTTAGCCAAAGCGTGATGGGAACATTAGCGCGGAGAGGTACAGTGTGGTGTTTGGTACTATCAGCTCTATTGCTTGGGTTTGGTCATTTACTTCATTAATTAAATTTTCAATAGAAATAAAACCCTCCTGACAGTTTGAATTGTCTAATTGCTTACCACTGCGGGCAGGACTTCTCCTTAACCCTATCCTACTCTGTAATCTCATTTGCTCTCAGGCTCACGTGTATTTATCATTTTCCTGATGCGCGGTTCTTGCTTTCGGCCCTCAAATGCTCTAAACACTTCTCTACCTCAGTGCCTTTTCTTCTACCCTGAGTCCTAGTTTATAAAGACTCAGGAAAATGTGTCTCTGGGAGGTGTAAAAAGACCCCTTACACCCAGATCAAACACACAATGGAGACACTGCCCGTAAATGCTTAATCAGCATGTCCCATCTGATTTAAGGAGCCTGGGACCCAGGAAAAGTCATGGGTATTAAACCAAAAGCAAAGTAGTAGGTGGACAAGAAGAGCAGGGCTAGGGGCCGGGGAGAGAACTCAGTAGAATATGCACCTGCCTAGCAAGTGCTAGGTCCTGAGTTCGATCCCCAGTATTGCTAAAAAGAAAAAAAAAAAAAAAATCAGGGCTTAACCCTGAAAAGTAAATGCCAAATGCCAATAAGTGAAGGCCCCTGGAGAGTTGGGCCTTTAGGTTGTTTGGTCCCTGCTTACCTACAGTGCTCTGGGTGCAGATTGTACCCAAAGCCACACCAGGTGCAGGCCTTCTGCTCTGAGCACAGTGATCCAGGCTGCACAAACGCTGTAGGGATCACAGGGCCAGGATCTGCCTGGAGCAGCAGCACCCTAGGAACCAATATGGGAAACTCAAAGAACAAAACAAACAAACCCAACTTTTGGCTCCTGTTGCTTCTAAGGGTAATGGGAGCAAGTGGGAGCTATAAGAGTTCACTAGGGCCTCAGCGTGTACGAAGTGCCACTCATTCCATCCTAATGCTGCACCACATTGGTTTCTGGATGCAATGACTTAATCATAAGCAGGAAGCAACCTTGCTGAGGGCAGGAGGCAGCCAGTGTAGGACGTGGCTCCGCATCTGCTGCAGGCTGTGTCAGGGCAATCCCTGTGCTCCAGTCTCCACACCCATCAAAACACGCAGATGAAAAAAAGAGGAAAAATGAAACCAAGATCACAACAAAGGATGCTTTTCCACTTTTCCCAATTTGCTGCCATAGCAGTGGCCGTGCTGGGCTCCGCTCGCTCTGTGTTTCTGCCACATGGAGAATTCCTGAAGGCAATCACCATGACTTGACCTGGCAAATTTGCTTTTCCTCTCTTAGACTATTATTCCACAGAGGAATGTGAAAAACAATGACTTTGTCCAAAGCTGGAGTAGAATCAGTAACAACAGCTTGGCAGCTCCTCTCTTTGTGAGGCCTGTTCTTGGTGCTGACAGATATTGAATCAGGGTTGGATGCTCCAAGTTGGAGCTGTGATTAGAATGAGTAGGGGCAAGATCCTGAGGCAGATGTATTGGTTTTCTAAGGCAGCATAACATTATTGCCACCAACCTAGTAGCTTATTTTTTTTATTTATTTATTTTTATTTTATTAAAATACAAATGTCAATCAGACAGTTTCAAGACACCTTAACCATACACATTCGATGAATTAATACATTGCAAACTGTTTTCATAACGTTTTGGTATTGTACAAGGTACATACATGATATTATATTTACAGATATTATTTTAGCAGATATCTCTTATCAGCGAATTAAGAGTGTAGTTGCTTACTTATCTTATTTTTTTATACCTGAATTATATCAAAAATTCAATAATTATTTTCCTAGTGGATGACCATAGTACTAAAAGCCGACATAATATCCTGTCCAACCACCATCAGTGCAGATGTTGCCTCTCATAAAATTATGTAGAAGCACAACGTTATCTATCCCAACTGTACTGTCTATACACACACATCATGATTTTTTTCTTTCTACAATGCTTCCTTTGTCTACACCTGTCAAAAGTGGGCACTCCATTGACATTCAACTAACTTAGAAAGTAGGAGGAACTCTTGAAGACATAGGGGTAGGTAAAGAGTTCATGAACAAACATATATTCACACGGGAAGCTCTTGAAAGAATCAACAAATGGGATCAACTCTTCTTAAAGAGCTTCTACATGTCAAAAGAAATTGTCAACAGAGTGAAAAGACAACCCACAAACTTTGAAAAAATCCTAACTAATAAGCAATCAGACAGAGGACTACTGTCTAGAATTTATAAAGAACTAAGATATAACAGGGCCCTCAAATTTAAAGACCCAATTCAGAAATGGGCATCTGAGATGAATACACACTTCTCAGAGGAC
>PVKA01030647.1:0-27108 GCA_004027165.1 Ctenomys sociabilis | reverse complement strand
TGATTGTAGGGGATTTCAGAAAATGGAAAGATATTCTTTGCCCCTAGATAGGAAGAGCCAACATTGTGAAGATGGACCTACTTCCAAAATCGTTATACAGATTTGATGTAATCCCTATCAAAATACCAACAGCATACCTCACAGACCTAGAGAAGTCATTCCTAAAATTTATTTGGAACCAAAAAAGATCTAGAATAGCAAAGGCAACTCTGGGCAACAAAGGCAAAGCAGGAGGCATTATAATTCCTGACTTACAATTATACTGTAAAGTTACTGTGACAAAATCAGCATAGTACTGGCCAAAATGTAGACCTGAGATCAATGAAATAGATTAGAAAGTGAAGATACAATGACAAACACACTCAGCCATCTTATCTTTGATAAAGGGGCCGAGCATGTTTACTAGAAGAAGAATAGCGTCTTTATCACATGGTGCTGGAAAAATTGGCTCTCTATGTGCTGAAAACTCGACCCAGGTCTGTCACCATGCACTAATATAAAGCCAAAATGGATTAAAGATCTAAACATTAAAACAGAAACACTAAATCTCCTGGAAGAGAAAGTAGGTGGAAATCTTGAAGACATAGGGGTATGCAAACATTTCATGAACAAAAATTAAATTCCATGGGAAATACTTGAAAGAATAAACAACTGGGATCTCCTCTTATTGAGAAGTTTCTACGTATCAGAAGAAATCACCAACAGAGTGAAAAGAAAACCCAAAAGTTTGGAAAAAACCTTAGCTACTAAACATTCACACAAATGTCTTCTATTTACAATTTATAAAGAAGTAAAAGTGACTGTCTCCATTTTGACTGAACCTGATCCTATTTCCTCATATTGTTATGTACAGAGCTGCCTAGGACTTCTGTTTATCCTACGTGCTCTAATAGTGTTTGTAAATAGAATATCATGTCTGCACCTTGTACAACAAATAACTATGAGAAAACAACATGCAATGTACTAATTATTGAATATGTTCTATTAATTTTATTTGAAACTGTCTCGTTGCTATTTGTTCTTCAATAAAATTATGGGAAAAAATTAAAAAAAATAAAAATGGCAAAAAAAAGAAGTAAAAACATTAGGACACCAAAATTTAAAGACCCAATCCAAATATAGACATCTGAAATGAACACACACTTCTCAGAAGAAGAAATACGAGAGGCAAATACATACATGAATGCTCCCCGTCATTAGCTATTTAAGAAATCCAAATTAAAACAACACTGAGATACCATCTCACCCAAGAAAGAATGGCTATCATAATGAAGTCAACCAAGAACGAATGTTGGAGAGGCTGCTGGAGAAAAAGGAACACTTCTACATTGCTAGTGGGAATGTAGACTGGTGCATCCATTATGGAAATCAGTGTGGAAACTCCTCAAAACACTAGGACTGGAAATCCCATTCAATCCAGCAATTCACTTTCTGGGAATTTTCCCAAGAGAATTGAAAATATCATATCATATGTGTGCCTATATTTATAGCAGCATAATTTGTAATAGCCAAATCTTGCATACAACCAAAATTCCCACCACCTGAGGAATAAATGAAAAAGATGTGGTGTTTTTATATAATGGAGCCAAAAAGAATAATAAACTCTTTGAACTCTTTGTAGGTAAGTGGATGCAACTTGAAGCTATACTCGTAAGTGAAATAAAGCAGACACACATGTTAAATATCATATTGTCTCCCTACTGTAAGAACTCAAAAGAAGAAATAAAAATTGAAAGGTATAACACAGTTAAATAGAAAGTGAGAACTTAATGATTAAATAACAAAGAAACAGATAGGAGATAAGTTAGGAAATAACGTAGGGGCAAAATAATACATTTATATAAACAAGCTGATTAAGACAGTGGTCCCAAGAATTTCCATGAGTTTTTTTGAAAATAACAGTTAATGGGTAGAATTCTAACCTGACTAGCCCTATATGCTGATACCTGTGAACTAACAACTACATTGTGGAAGACAATGTGTAATACTAAAACCATGCTTAAAATACCTGTCATTTTGTTCTTCTATATGTGTGCTGCTTTTAAAGTCATATCAATATTGGTATACTCTCTTTAAAGTAAATGTCTGTAATAAAAAAGGTAATAAAATAAATGAGAGACAAGAAAAAAATGTAGCAGGATTGTACTGTTTTAATACTGCATATGGTTTGAATTCTAAATTTCTGTCTAAAAATGTGTAATTGTTTTTATCATTCTATAGAGGTTTAAATTTTAGAACATTCATGGTTGTTGGAAAATGGCAGTTCCATTTTATGTCTAAGGCATTTGAAATTCAGACACATAGCAATGTTAACCTTAACTGCCTCTGTTACAAGGTAATAATATCATTAAGCTTTTCTTCTAGATGTTTAACAACTAAATTTTCAGACCAAATATTAGAGAGACAAATGGGCTACAAGAATAGCTAATATTTTGGCTCTATCCCTTCAAAGTCAGTGAGGACTCACGACATAAGAGAACCTGTACTGTAACATCCTGTAACTTGGTGGTGTCCCAAGTTTTCTGATCAACGAGATTATGGGGCCACAGAGGAAAGTGATCAGTGATGCAGAATGTGCCTAAGCAGAGTCATATGTAGAGAAAACATTCTTTCAGACTTTCTCAGAGAGCAAATTGGTCAGGCAATGGCCATGACTCATCCAGATGACTGACACTGACAAAAGATCCATAAGGTACTATACCTGGTTTTAGGGTAAATCCTGAGGGGATTTGACTGCCCTTATCAGATAGTAAAAGTTACATTTTTAGTTGTGTAGGTGTTCCTTTAACTTGGTATTAACCATCCAGAAAAAGGGTATAACGATGAGGTATAAAAAGTAAAGCTATATTAATATATTAAGGTGTAAAATGTTCAAGTCAACAATTTTGGACAATTTCCAGTTGTGATAATAACTCATGTGTGCTACTGGATTATTTTGGGTTATTTTCCTGAATTCAAGTACATACAGTCTTTTGGACTGGCATTAAGTATGAAAAGGTCCTTTAAAGTCTTCTCGAAGTACAGTTTCTCTGACAGCAAAGGAACAACCATCTCTGACAAAACAAAACAAAAAAGGGGGATATAAATAAAGGACCATTTTGTTGTGAAAAAATGTATATACAAGATAGTTAGGATAGATATACAGCTACTTTCTCTTAGTTCAATGAGAAGAAAGGTTTGTAATAATATTGTTTAGATAAGATATCATGCCTGCATCTTGTACTATATTAACTATTGTAACTGTCCTATTAACCTGTTTTGTAACTGTTCCATTGCTATTTTATACTTTTTCCCATTAAAATTAATAAAAATATATAATAAATTAAAAAAGGAAAAGATTGAATGAATCTTTATAGCACATTGGGGTGTGCTAGGGAGTGGCAGCTTTCCATTGGGCTGCAAGGATGGCATTTTTTGAGATTTCTTCATGTTCTAGGGGATCTCTTTCTAGTGTAAACTGTGGATTGCAAGCTGTTTTCATGCTTGGCGACATCATGACACTCCTGCCTGTCAGGTGTAGTGCATATGGCCCTTGAAATGATAACAATGGAAGTGAGGAAGGTGCATTTCAGGCACTGCTCACAAGGGAGGACATAAAAGGGTATGTGTTCACTTTCAATGGGTTTCTGCACATTGGTTAGGGCCCAGCAGCTCCAGGTACACCCTCTACTACTTGTCTCATTCTTGTTGAGCCCAAGGATGTAAGAGCCTTCAGAAAAAAATTATTTTCTCGCTTTTCCAGTGTGTGTGTGTGTGCCTTTGTTTACTCAGTGAAGGCATGAGTCAGTTAAGAGCTACAAGGGTGTGTGGTGCTAATCTGGTTTCAGAATGAACCATTTTTTGTTCTGCTGGGTGCAAGAAAGCTCCCATACACCATTTAGGTTTCATGTGTGTGAGACATAAAGCTTAAGAAGTCTGTTTTTCTCCCATGTGTTTGCCCATTAGAGCAGACAATGAAAGGTTCATCTGGCCTATTCCCTTTCTGGGAGCAGGAACAGTCGATCCACCAGTGCTGTGAACCAGTCACATTAGCCACCTGACACAGGGGGCTGGGTCTGGGTGGTGACCCATACAGTTGCCTGCCCAGTGCCTCATGTTCTTGTTCTTAAGACAGGAACTCTCTCATTGATTGGTCCTGGGATTTCCTTTGGGCAACTTGGATTTGCTTAAAGCATTGCCTATTGCAGTAATAGTAATTCTGGTCTGTCTTTATTGTTGGCTCTCCTTTTTGTCCTCTAGATCCCGATGTTGAACACAGAAAAGGACAAGGGGTCTGGAAGCTTTTGAAAATTGTTTTCTGTAATTTTCACAGCATATCTGGAGATGACTGACTTATCAAATGCTGTTCCATTGGTGCATGTCCCTCCTGAAAGATGTATCTAAGTTTGCATACTTACAGAAAGCTCCTGCTAATCAACCGTTAAAGACAGCTGGCTTTTTCTCTTTATCCTGTGTCACCTCTCTCACCTTTGCATAATTGACAGGATTACTACATACATCTTTGTGTGCCCATGATAAAAGCATTCATCACTTTAGATGCTGTGTTCATCCATCTCCCTTACAATGGCCTCAACTTGGTTCTGACAGCAGGACAGTGGTCTCCCTGGGTGATTCCTTTCTTTTTCTGCAACATATTGCTCATGCGCATATTTTCTAGTGTCTTCCAGAACTCTTTGTCTTTCATTTAGGGTACAACAAGTGAATAAGACACATTTCACATCTTGCCAAGGAGGGGTCAAAGTTTGAAACCCATCCGAAAACCTAGCATCTTTCAGAAATCAGCCTAAACGTTCTCTGCTGCCTACTTGCTGCTGAAAAGCAAACCAGAACTGGAGTAGTCCCCTCTACTTCCAGGACTGCTCATAGGTGCAGCATTGGCTGTGAGGAGAAAGAGGAAGAAACTCCACTTGAGTGGCTTACAGATGTCTGAGAAGCAAGGGATGGAGTAGGGAGCACTGGGCTTCTCTGGGGAACTAGTTATTGAAGGAATTTCTAGGTTACTTGAAGAGAATGGGCCGAGGATTATCGCAGGAGGTTGAGGAGACCTGTAGTTTTATTGAACAGATGGGGGTGCAGAGGAAGGACTCATCAGGTCTCAGTCTCCTCTTGGGTGGGTGGCTCTTTTCAGTACCATATCTTTTGTGTGTTCACAGAAGGATGGTTTGTGATAAAGAGGTATAACAGCTTGAACATAATTTTTTATTTTTTATTTTATTTTTGGTCTTTCTGAGACAGGGTCTTGCTATGCAGTTCTGGCTGACTTCGAGGTCACTTTGTAGTTCAGGCTGGTCTTGAACTCACAATGATCCTCCTGCCTCAGCCTCCTGAGTACTGAGATTACAGACATGTACCACTATGCCAGGCAAACATAAGGATTTTAAACCGCTTTTCTTGTCTTTGCAGAAAAGATATAACTAGAGAATAGTATTGTCTTATCCACAGACATCTCCATCTTCTGCAAAAAAATTTCTCAAATACCCTAGATATCATGGCTAAGTAAATTCAGTTGCTTAGAAATATAAAAGTAGCAGACTCTGTTTTGACTTTCTTCTCTCGAAAACCTTCCTCCAGATCAATAACAATAATCACAGGCAAGAATCACCTGAGTTGAAGCTTTTTTATTCTTGTTTCTCTCTGTCAGTTCAAAGGCCAAGTGTTTTACTATGACTTTTTATTTGCCCCACAATTGTTCTACTCTCTTACTAAAATTTTACTAGTAAAATTGCAGTTGGGGGAGTGGCAGTTTTTCATATCTGAAGAAGATTTAGGAATAAAGTATCATCTCCATTTTGTGTGGAGTTCTCAGTTCTCTGGAGAGGTTAGAAGAACCAACAAGACCCATTATATCAAACTCTGGTAAAATTTTGCCAAAGACCTTCTGAATCTAGGCCCAGATTATTGCCAGTAGTCCTCACTAGGATTCAAAACTGCTCCAGAAACAAGCTAGGTATGAGTCCATTTGAGGTGCAGGATGGGAGGCTGGTTCAACTTTTCTATTTTCTGATAAGGTAGTGCAACAGAAAATATTCCCACTTCCCAGCCAGCACACTTTAGTTTGTTAGTCACCTAGGTGACAGTTGCTGTGGTTGATCCAGTTGTTTCTGGTCTCACTATGATGTGTATTGTAAGAACCAATCAAAGACAGCTGAGTACTCTACCTCTGTACTTTACCTTGGCAACGAACCCCATAATAAACTCCCTCCTTCAGCCTTTGGGGCCTGACATTTTTACAAGGAGCGGTTCCTTGTCAGTGCTCATCTGACATTAAATAAATCTACCTCCAAGTCTTAGGTCCCATTTTGGTGTTTCTGTTTGTGAGAGTATCTGGGTGTGTCATCCTGGAAGATTAGCTGTCTTGATCTTTCTGGTTACCAGTAATGGCTCTCATGGACAGAGAGAGTGCCTCTCCAGCTCCTGATGGAAAGGCATGCCCTAGACATTTCTCCAGTCCCCTCAGAGGTCTGGAAGAGGATTCCGGGCTCCCTGCTTGAGCGGCTCACGTTGGACCTCAAAGAGAGGAAGACACATTTTGTCTGTCTATCTGTTTGTCTGTCTGTCTGCCTGCCTGTCTGCCTGCTTACCTGCCTAATTTCAATGAGACCCACATAGGAAGTCAGATAGGGTTTGACTAATTAATTAGTCAAAACCCACTCCTTAGCTCCTTACTGGAGCTCAAAGGACTTTTATAGAGTTAAAACTGAAATCGAACAGTTTCTGCATTTCAAACAAGGAAAAAGGAAAAGAACCTCATTGTTTCCTGAGAATTTCACCTTGACATCCTTTTGCGCCACCGCAGTCCCTGCCAACAGCAATAGCTTCATTCATCGCCACCATAAGGACAACTAGGACTCTCACCTCTCACCCCTTTCGCCTGGCACAGACTCGCAGCCTGTGAGGACATCTCACCAAACATGAGATCCTGTATGAGCCAGTGCATACGTTCCTTCTGGGAAAAGACCTCCTCTTCGGGTGGAAGCAGCCATCTCCTTTACACTAAGCCAGTCATTGTCCCTTTGGTTGAACCCTATGCTTTCAACTTTGACTGTTCCCTGAGAAGATAATGCCTGCATCAGCCTGAGACAGATAACCACAATCCTGGAGTTCTAGAGAATCTCCTCTAAGAGGCATGGGATAAAGACGCGCCTCTGGGCCTGGCCATCAACTTTGCCCCTCATGGCAACCCCCATTGCTATCAGAAGTCGTGGGAAGCACAAAGAGACTTCCAGCCACACATCAGCCTGATAGACAGCTAATCACTTGTGCAGGACCTCTGTGCCATCAACAATGCAGCCATCACTTTAAATTTTTTTGTTTCCCAACCCATGCACTCTTTTTGGATTGCTACTCAATTGCCATAAGGGTCTGGAGTTTCCCCACTAGTATGGAGGACGATTTAGCAACAGATTTGGCACTGGTGCAGCCTGCTTCTCTGTCCCTCTCAGCTCCATCATGTTCCCCTTAGGAAGTAAAAAAAAAAAAACGAGGCTTCAAAACTATCAAATGTCTATAGATGGTCAAACTGCTAAAATACACCTGTCCTGTCTGAAAAACTAGTTCAAGATCTCCAAGCTGCCCAGGATGCTGTGAGTGCCCTCCGTGTACATTGCCTCAGTCTCTGCCACCACACACCTGCCAGAATTCCTGCCTGGTCCTAAGGATGACTTCTTCTGGTGTCAGTTGGCTCCTGTCAGACAGCCTCTCTGCCTTGAAGTAGAAAACCTCCAGCTCTGGGCTCAAAGGTCACCTCACTTGCTCTCAACCTCCCAAGGTTCAAAAAGTTCTTTACCCTCATTGGAAGCAGCCCTCACAGCCAACCTTGCTAGTTTCCCACATTTCCAATTAATGACACCCATACTGTTGCTGAAAAGGCATAAAAGTTCTGATGCCAGGTCTGGCAGAAATGGGTTAAAAGAAAGAAACTCCACAAATTCCTTGGAGCTTGGCTTCTATGGAATCTGGATTCTTGAGTTCACAAAAACAATGATGCTTACTCAGGCTGTGAGCCCTGGGAGCACCCAGAGGCCTAGCTGCACAAATACTTGATCTGATGCTCTTCCTCCCCCTTACCTCAGTGCTCTCCCAACCACCATCCCTCTGATCAAGAAAGCTGAAGAGCTCCCCTTAGGCCAAGACCTAACTGTCAAGGTGTACATGACCATTCAGTAATGCTGCAATGGACCTCCCGAGTAACTGAACCACTCATCTGCCACATGCCTGCCCACAAAGCTAGGCCGACCAGAGCAGGACTGAAAAGTAAACCCTTGATAGATGCTGAGTGTGCTGTTTATCAATGGAAGTAGCTCTGTTAGGAATAGAGCCTGACCTATCAGACACATTGTAGCACTGTGGACAAAGCTGTTTTGGCCAGAGGTCTTCTGCTACTTCTTCTTGTGCTGTTTGAAACCTTCTACCAGTGCATAGTAATTAGATCCAGAGGCTTTAGCCCCTTCTACAGAGCCAATTGACTAAAGCATCAACCCCAGACAGGATAAACTAACCAGGTGTGCACCATTACATCCGGCTCCTGGAGAGTTTTAAAGATGTAGGACAACAAACCAAATACCTGCAGTGAGATGGGAGAGAGCAAACCAAAATTAAGGGAAATGGAGAAGGAAGAGGGGAGGGAGGGAGAGAATAGGGATTGATGAGAGCAATATATCCCAAACCAAATGTAATAAACATACCAATAAAAAAGGTTATGGGGAAAAAAAGATAAAAGGCTAATTCTTCCCTTTGTAATAGGATGAGAGATTTCCTTTCATTTCTTTTTCTAAACCATTTAGTTTAGAAAACCTATAAGTATGTTCTCCTTTGAAATGTCTGTATATCCTTTTGAAATCTAGAGAGCCTTTTGTCAGCCCACTGACTCAGGAGCATCCTTCTCCAAGCCCTGCGCTGTGTGTCTTTGAAATGTAAACATCAAGGAGGCCTAACTCAAAGGGGCCTTGGGGCCAGGGAGATGGCTCAGTAGAATAAACACTTCCCTGCCAAGCACAAGGGTCTGAGTTCAATCCCCGGTTATGAGGTGGGAAAAAAACTCAAGGGGGCCTGACTCAAACAAGCACCTTTACTCTGGGATGATGGTGGAGCCTGACTTCTTGTTCCAAGTTGCTACAATAGATGTGAGAACTGTGTTTTTGATCCCTAAATAAAGCAAATAAGCTACTATTTAGCTAGCAGATGGACAAAGAATAAACTATTGGTGGTGTATGATATTGCCAATCCTCTCACTGGAGAACTAGTTATTACTCTTTCTTCTTTTGTTTTTGGTTCTTTTGAGACAGGGTTTTGCTCTGTAGCTTACACTCACTGTGTAGCCTTTCCTGGCCTCAAACTCACAGCAATCCCCTTGCTACAGCCTCTTAAGCGCTGGGATTAGAGATGTGCACCACAGCACCCAGATGGTTATTAATTTTGACAACTTGTGCAAAGAGGTCATATCTGCCTTTCTAGAAGGATGGAGCTCTGCTGCTGCCATCTCATACCAGGCTGCATGTGATGTGCATTATATTTTGGTTCAATGTTTATTCAATTAGCCTGGCTTCTGTCCCTGATATTGTTGCAGAGAGGTTTTTCTAGGCTGATAGGAGGTTTTATTTTTTGCCTTTTTTCCTGACATGTGTCAACAATTCTTATCAGAGCTTCCACAGGAGAAGCACGGAGGTAGTGCAAAATCCAAAGCTCTGGTGAAGCTTTATTGGCTGCTTCCAGGGCCACAGCTCAGCCTCTGAAGGTTCTCATCAAGGCAGAAGCTTGTGTCCTTTCACACATGCCTTGTCCAGTAGTCCCTAATAGTAGTGGGGTTTCCGTAAGACTGGCAAAGTCAGAAGTTGTTGACTTGAGTATTTTATAGCTCAGCATATTAATATGACTTTACTTTTCACATTTCATTTTTCTGCTGGGTGATTATGACAAAGAAAAAACAAGATCTATATAATGAGAAATGTAGTTTTGTATCTGATAAAGTCAGTCAAATCCACTCAGGGTTTATCCTGAAACCCTATACCGCAGTTTGTAGATCCTTTGTCAATGTCAGCCATGTGGATGAGTCACGGCCATTGCTTGACCAGTTTGCTCTCTGTGAAAGCCTGAGAGAAAGTTTTCTCTCCATGTGACTCTCCTTAGGCAGACTGTACATCATGGATCACTTTCCTCTGTGGCCCCATAATCTCCTTGATCGGAGAATTTTTACAGGTTCTCCTGTGTCATGAGTCTTCACTGAACTTGAAAGCTAGGGCCAAAATGTTGGCTGTCTTTGCAGCCCTCCTTCTTCTCTAGTGTTTGGTCTGCAAACTTAGGTTGTTAACTCTTGAGAAGAGGAGCTTATTGTTATTACCCTACAACTGGGCTGTTGAGCTTAACCTTACTATCTGTCTGAATATCAAACATCTTAGGCTTAACATGGAACAGGAATTTTTCATCAAGTATTGATATGTTAAACTTTAAGTCCCTACAGAATATGGAGAAAAAAATTAAAACATATTTAAAAATAGGAATGAACAATTACATATTTTCACCTATAAGTTTAGAAATCTAACCATATACAGTATTGTAGCAAGACAGTCCTGCAACACCCCTTTTCCTGTCTCCTGCCTTCATTCATCATCCCTTTCCTTTTTAAACAAACATCTACCCAAGAGGTGGCATGGAGCAAATGGCTGTCATAACAAGGAGCACATATTCAGAGGACAAAAATGATAGTCACTCCAAGCATGACCCTACTATTACACATTGCCATCTTCAGTGCAATTGCTTGGTTCACACACATCAGCATATATAGTTATTTTTATTTTTATTTTTTATTTTTTGCTGAACTGGGGATTGAACTCAGATGCTTGCACTTGACAGGGAAGCACTTATTCCACTGAGCCATCTCTTCAGCCCCATATCAGCATATATAGTTAGTCAGGGTGAGAATCCTTCCAATTAACTGCTAGCTTTGAAAACCTGAAGATTCTCGGGATTATTGCCTTACCCATCTTGTACATATAATTGTATGGCTTTGCCCCTGTCATGTTTCCTAGCTTTTTTCCTTGTTCTCACTTCATTGTCTAATCCTCAAGTTCTCACTTTCCTTTTAACTGTGTTATACATTTCTAGTTGTACTTCTTCTTTGAGTTATTATGCTAGGAATACTATACAATATTTACACATGTGGGTCTGGTTTATTTCACTATGATTACATCTCAAGTGGCATCCACTTAAATATGAAGGCTTTGTGTTTATCATTCTTTATAGCTGAGTAATATGCCACTGTATAAAAATACCACGTTTTTCATCCATTCCTCAGGTGATGGGCATCTTGGTTGTTTCCAAGATTTTGCTATAACAAATTGTGCTGCTATAAACATAGCTACATATATATCAATATGATATGATATTCTCAGATCCTCCAGGAAAACTCCTGGTACAGGGATAGCTGGCTTAAATGGGTTTTGCAGTTCTAGTTTTTAAAGGAGTTTTCACACTGATTTCCATAATGGTTGTACAAGTCTACATTCCCACCAGCAGTGGAGATTGGTTCCTTTTTCCCGACAGCCTCTCCAAGATTTGTTGTTGGTTGATTTCTTTATGATAGAAATTCTTTCTGGGGTGAGATCATATGTCATTGTTGTTTTAATTTGCTTTTCACAGATGGCTAGCAATGTGGAGCATTTTTTCATATATTTATTCGCTTCTTTACTTTCATCCTCTGAGAAGTGTCTATTCATCTTGGATGCCCATTTCTGCTTTGGATCTTTAAATTTTGGGCTCTCATGTATTTTAGTTATTTATAAATTCTAGAGAATTTGTAAACAACTTTATCTGTGTGCTTATGAGTTAGGATTTTTTTCAAAATTTGTGGGCTGTCTTTTCACTTTGTTGGTAATTTATTTTGACATGCAAAAACTTCTCAATAAGAGTTGGTCCCAGTTGTTAATTCTTTTAAGTGTGTCCCATTTGTTCATGAACTCTTTGCCTACCCATACGTCTTCAAGAGTTTCTCCTATTTCTCTTCCAGGAGATTAATGTTTAGATCTTTAATCCATTTTGACTTCAGCTTAGTGCATAGTGATAGACCTGGGTTGAATTTCAGTTTTCAGCATGTAGAGAACCAGTTTTTCCAGCAGCATTTGTTAAAGAGACTATCTTTCCTCCAGTGAGTATGTTTGGCCCCTTTGTCAAAGATAAGGTGGTTGAGTGTGTTCGTCGAGGCTTCTCCATCTTCTAGTCTATTCCACTGATCCTCAGGTCTATTTAGTTGCCAGTATCATGCTTAATTTATCACAGTAGCTTTTTAGTATAATTTCAATTGTGATGCCTCCTGCCTTCTCTTTGTTGACCAGGATTGTCTTTGCTATTCTAGGTCTCTTTTGTTTCCAAATAAATTTTAGGAATGAGTTTTCTAGGTCTCTGAGTTATGTTGGTAGTATTTTGATAGGGATTGCATTAAATTGATATGGAAATTTTGGGAGTATGGCCATCTTCACAATGTTGGTTCTTCCTATCCAGGAGCAGAGAAATCTTTCCATTTTCTGAAATCCTCTACAATCTTTTTTTAAGAGTGCTGTAATTATCCTTGAAAAGATCTTTGACTTCTTTAGTTAAATTAATTCCAAGGTATTTCATTTTCTGTGTTGCTATTGTAAAAGGTATTGTTTCTATAATTTCTCTCTCAGTGTGTTTTTTATCTGTGTAGAGGAATGTCATAGACTTTTGGGTATTGATTTTGTATCCTGCTGTGCTACTGAATTTATGTAAAATTCTAGGAGCATCTTGGTGGAGTTTTTGGGTCTTCCAAGTCATGTCATCTGCAAATAATGCTAATTTAACTTCTTCTTTACCTATTCTTATTCCTTTTATTTCTCCCTCTTGTATAATAGCTGTAGCTAATTATTCCAAAACCAAATTAAATAGGAGGGTTGATAGAAGACATCCTTGCCTTGTACCACATCTGAGAGTAAAAGACTTCAGTTTGTCCTCATTTAGAATTATATTAGCCTTTAGGTTGTCATAGATGGCTTTTATCAGATTAAAGTAGAAGTCATCTATTCCAATTTTCTGTAGGTGCTTGAAGATGAATGAGTGTTGGACTTTGTCAAAAGCTTTCTCTGCATCAATTGAGATGATAATGTATTTTTTAGTTTTGGCTCTATTGATATAATATATTACATTTTAGATTTTTGAATATGGAACCATCCTTGCATCACTAGGGTGAATCCTACCTGGTCATGGTGTATGATCTCCTTGATGATTTGCTGTATTCTGTTTGCTAGGATTTTATTGAGGGTTTTTGCATCTATGTTCATGAGGGAGATTTTTCTGTAGTTCTCCTTTTTTGGTTGTGTCTTTCCCTGGTTTTGGAATCAATATAATATTAGCCTCCAGGAACGATTTTGGGAGGACTGCTTCCTTTTCAGTTTCACTGAAGAGTTTGTGGAGTGTAGCAATTATATTTTCTGTAAGTTTCTTGTAGAATTCAGCTGTGAATCCATCAGGACTTGGATTTTTCTTTGTCTGCAGGCTTTTTTAAAATTGCATTTTGTATTTCATTTGCTATTACTGGTTTATTGAGAGTTGTTATATCTTCTTGGTTCAGTTTTGGTAATTTGTACCTTTCTAGGTATCTTTCCATTTCTTCTGTGTCTTCTATTCTGTGAGGGTAAAGATTCTCAAAGTAGCTATTGATAATCTTCTGATTTTCCACTGGGTCTGTAGTGATTTCACCCTTTTCATTCCTTATTGCTTGTATTTGAATTTTTTCTTTACTCTTTTTGATCAGATTAGCAGGGGCTTATTGATTTTATTTAATCTTTCCAAGAGCCAGTTTTTGATTTTTTAATTGTTTGAACTGTTTTCTTCATCTCAATTGAATTAATTTCTGCTCTAATCTTAATGATTTCTTCTTAATGGGCTCTGGGTTTGGTTTGCTCTTCCTTTTCTAGATGTTGTAGGTGCTATATTATGGTGTTTATTTGTTTCCATTTTGTTTTCCTAATGTGTGAGTTCACAGCTGTAAATTTGCTTTCATTGTATCCCATAAATTCTGACAATTTGTGATTGAATTTTCATTGAATGCTAGATCCTGTTGAATTTCTTCTTTATTTTCAACTGTGACCCATTGATTGGTGAGCAGAGTTTTGTTTAATTTCCATGTATTTAGGGGCTTTTCTGGTTTCATTTGTCATTTATTTCCAGTTTCATTGCACTGTGCTCAGATAATATGCATGGGATAATTTCTGTTTTCTTACATATACTTAAGCATGACCTATGGACTAATATGTGGTCTATTTCAGAAAATGATACATGTTCAGCTGAAAAAAATGTGTATTCTTCTGTGTTTGGGTAGAACACTCTCTATAAGTCCATTTGTTCTTAGCTCTGGTCCAGTTCTGCTACTTCTTTGCTAATTGTTTGTCTGGTTGAGTTATCTTTTTGGGATAAGGAGATGTTAAGGTCTCCTATTAAGATTGTTGCATTGGACATTAGATTTTTCATGTCCATTGAGATTTGTCTTTTATACTTTCTGATCCTGTATTTGGTGCGTATAGATTTATGAGTGTTACCTTTTCTCTTGAATTTTTCCCCTAACCAGTATATAGTGGCCTTCTTTATTTGCTCTCTGTGAAAGCCTGAGAGAAAGTTTTCTCTCTATGTGACTCTTAGGCACACTATACATCATTAATTCCTCTGTGGCTCCATAATCTTGATCAGAAAATTTGGGGCACAACTGAGTTACAGGATGTTATAGTACAAGTTCTCCTATGTCCTAAGTCTTCACTGACCTTGAAAGGCTAGGGCCAAAATGTTGGCTGACCTTGTGGCTCTTCTATTTCTCCAACTTTTGATCTGTGAACATAGGTTGTTAACCATCCAGAAGAGAAGCTGATTAGTACCCTGCAGCATATGCAGTTTGGGTTATCCTCACTATCTGTCTAAATAGCAAACATCTTAAGCATAAATTGAAACAGGTATTTTCCATCAAGTATTGATGTACTTAACTTTAAGTCCTTATAGAATATGAAGGAAAAAAATTAAAAATAGGAACAGGCACATGTTTTTACACAAAAATTTAGAAATCTATCAACATACAGCATTGTAGCAGGACCGTCCTGTGACATTTTTTCCCTTGTGTCTTTTTTTTTTTTCACTTATTACCCATAAAAAAAAAAAAACCAACCTTTTACTGGTGAGACAGTATGCTAATAATTGGTATGTCACGACAAGAAGTTTGTATTTAGCAGGCCAGAATGACATGCATTCCAGGCATGACCCTTCTATTACACATTGCTGTCTTCAGTGCAGTTGCTTGGCTAACATATATCAGCATGTACAGATAGTCAGGTTGAGTATCCTACCAATTAAGTGCTACTTTCAAAAACCTGCTGATGTTTCTCGGGATTATTGGGTTGCCCAACTTGTGCGTAGAAATGTATGGCTTTGTTCCTGTCCTGTTTCCCAGCTTTTCTCCTTACCCTTTCCTCATTGTCCAGTCTTCAAGTTCTTGCTTTCCTTTTAGTTGTGTTACACCTTTCTATTTGTATTTCTTCTTTCGATTTGCTAAACTAGGGAGACTATATGATACTTGCACATGTGAGTCAGGTTTATTTCACTTATGAGTATATCTTTGAGTGGCATCCACTTAAATATAAATGCCTCAAGTTTATCATTCTTTATAGCAGAGTAATACTGCACTGTATAAAAATGCCCCATCTTTTTCAACCATTCCTCATGTGATGGGCATCTTGGTTGTTTCCAAGTTTGGGCTATCATAAATTTTTCTACTATAAACATAGGTACACATATATCACTATGATATCACATTTTCAGTTCCTCCAGGAAAATTCCAGAAAGGGGACAGTTGGCTTTAATGGGATTTCCAGTCCTAGTTTCTTAAGGAGTCTCCACACTGATTTCCATAATAGGTGCACCAGTCTACAGTCCCACCAGCAGTGGAGAAGGGCTCCTTTTTCCTCGCAGCCTTTCCAACACTTGTTGGTTGATTTGATTATGATAGCCATTCTTTCTGTTTTAATGTTTACATCTCTAATATATTTTGACTTTAGCTTAGTGGATAGTGATAGAGCTGGGTCAAGTTTTAGTTTTCAGCATAAAAAGAGTCAGTGTTTCTAGAACCGTTTGTTAAAGAGGTTATCTTTCTTCCAGTGAGTATGTTTGGCCCCTTTGTCGAAGATCAGGTGGCTGAGTGTGTTTGCAGAGGCCTCTGTATCTTCTAATCTATTCCATTGATCCCCAGTTCTATTTCATTGCCAATACCATGTTGATTTTATCCCAGTAGCATTGTAGTATAATGTCAAGTCAGGAATTTTAATGCATCCTGCCTTTTCCTTGTTGGTCAGGATTGCCCTTGCAATTCTCTGTCTTTTCCAGTTCCAAATAAATTTTAGGAATGATTTCTCTAGGTCTGGGAGGTTTTTTTTTGGCAGTTTGATAGGAATTGCATTAAATCTGTACAGCAATTTTAGGAGTATGGCCATCTTCACAATGCTGGTTCTTCCTATCCAGGAGCAGGGAATATCTTTACATTTTGTGAGATCATCTATGATCTCTTTTTTCAGAGTACTGTAATTTTCCGTGAAAAGATGTTTCACTTCTTTGGTTAATTGAATTCCAAGGTATTTCATTTTCCGTGGTAGTATTGTAAAAGGTGTTTTCTCTAATTTCTATCTCAGTGTGTCTGTTATCTGTGCAGAGGAATACTATTGACTCTTGAGTATTGACTTTGTATCCTGCTATGCTACTGAATTTGTGTATCAATTCTAGTAGCTTCTTGGTGGAGTTTTTTCCAAGTAAAGTATCATGTCATCTGCAAATAATGATAATTTAACCTCTTTGCCTATCCTTATACCTTTTGTTTTTCCCTCTTGTCTAATGGTTGTAGCTAATGATTCCAAAACTATATTGAATAGTAGGGGTGATAGAGGACATCCTTGTCTTGTAGCAGATCTGAGAGTAAAAGATTTCAGGTTTTACATATTTATAATTATATTAGCCATTTTGTTGTCATAGATGGCTTTTATCAGGTTGAAGTAGAGGCATTCTATTACAATTTTCTGTAGGACTTTGGACATGAATGAGTGTTAGACTTTGTCAAAAGCTTTTTCTGTGTCAATTGAGATGATCATGTGGATTTTAGGTTCCACTCTATTAATATAGTTTATTATATTTTTAGAGTTTTGAATATTGAACCATCTTTGCATCCCTGGGATGAATCCTACCTGGTTATGCTGTATGATATTCTTGATGATTTTCTGTATTCTGTTTGCTAGGATTTTAACATCTATGTTCAAGGGTGAGATTGGCCTGTAGTTCATTTTTTTAGTTGTGTCTTTTCCTGGTTTTGGAATCTGTATAGTAATTGCCTCCAGCACTGATTTGGGAGATCTGTTTCCTTTCTAATTTCATTGAAGATTTTGAAGAGTAATGGGATTTAAATCTTGTGTAAATTTACTATAGAATTTAACTGTGAATCCATCAGGACTTGTACTATTATTTGTCTGTAGATTTCTTATTGTATTTCATATTTCATTGGCTGCTATTGGGTTATTGTGAGTTGTAATATCTTCTTGATTCAGTTTTGGTAATTTATACCTTTCTAGGAATCTGTCCATTTCTTTTGTGTCTTCTATTCTGTGAGAGTAAAGATTCTCAAAATGGCTATTGATGATCTTCTGAATTTCTATTGGTTCTGTAGTGATTACACCCTTTTCATTCCTTATTGCTTGTATTTGAATTTTTTGTTTCCTCTTTTTGATGAGGTTAGCTAGGGGCTTATCAATTTTATTACTCTTTCAAAGAACCATCTTTTTGATTTCTCAATTCTTTGTATTGTTTTCTTCATCCAGTTGAATTATTTTCTGAGATCATTTCTTCTCATCTTTGGGTTCTGGGTTTGGTTTTCTCTTCCTTTCCTAGATGCAGGAGGTGCAGTATTATGGTGTTTATTTGTTTCCATTCTGTTTTCCTAATGTGTGAGTTGACAGCTATGAATTTCTTCACATTGTATAAATTATGATAACCTGTGATTGAATTTTCATTGAATTGTAGATATTGTTAATTTCTTGTTTGTTTTCATCTTTGACCCATTGATTGCTGAGCAGGGTATTATTTAATTTTCATGCATTTCGGGGGTTTTGTGGTTCATTTTCTTGTTTATTTCCAGTTTCATTGCACTGTGGTCAGACAATATGCATGAGATAATTTCTGTTTTCTTGCATATACTTAAGCATATGGGCTAGTATATGGTCTACTTTAGAAAATAACCCATGTGTAGCTGAAAAGAATACATATTCAGCTGTTGTTGGTTGGAACACTCTGTATATGTCCACCAGGCCCTTTTGTTCCAAGTTCTGGGTCATTTCTTCTACTTCTTTGCTAATTTTATGTCTTGTTGACCTATTTTTTTTGGAGTAATGGAGTGTTAAGGTCTCCTGTTAAGATTGTTGTGTTGGATATTAGATTTTTCACGTCCAATACGATCTGTCTTATAAAGTTGGGTGCTCCTCTGTTTGGTGCATAGATATTTATGACTGTTTCGTCTTCCTCTTGAATTTTTCCCTAACCAGTATATAGTGGCCATTATTTCATTTGATTATTCTTGGTTTGAAGTTGAGAGTGTCTGAAAACAGGATTGCTCAGTTTGCTTTTTTTCTGAAGTTTTGGGGCATGTAGTATTGTTTTCCATTCTTTGACTTTCAGCCTATGAATTTTTATGAGTTATTGTGTTTCTTGTATACAGCATATTGTTAGATTTTGTGTCTTAATCCATTCTTCCAGTCTATTTGTATTAATTGGTGAATTGAGTCCATTTACATGGATGGTTATAATTGAAATGTGTTGATTTATGATTGACACGTTTTTTGCCTGCTGTTGTTTACTTCTTTTTGTCCTATGTTTAATTGCTTGCCCTTTTTAGTAGGTTCCTTATGTTCTTGTTGGTAGAGTTCTGATGATTTTGGTCCCTTTCTAGAACATCATCTTTCAGTAATCTGTGTATGGTTGACTTTGTCATCATCAAATTGTTTAGTTGTTCTTTGTCATGGAAGTAATTTATTTTTTATTTTTATTTATTTATTTTTATTGAAGAGCAAATAGCAATGAGACAGTTTCAAATCAAATTAATAGGACACATTCAATAATTAATACATTGCATATTGTTTTCATAGTGATTTGTTGTTGTACCAGGTGCATACATGATATTCTACCTACAGGCCCTATTAGAGCAGATGTCTCCAATCAATGAATTAAAAGAATGTAGTTGTATACTTATCATATTTTTTAAAGCTGAATTATAGTACAGTTTCAGTAATTAACACTTTCTACCTTGTTATCTTCCTAGTGGGTGTCCATATTACTAGAAGCCAACATAATATCCTGTCCCACCACTATTAGTGCAAATCTTGCTTCTCATAGAATTATGCAGAAGTACTGCATATTTAACCTAACTGTACTGTTTACACAAACACAGCATGGATCTTCCTTTGTATATCCCTATTTTTATTCAGACCTGTCAAAGAAGGGAACTCCATTGTAATTCAACCATTATAGGTGCCTGAACTCGGTGACACAATCAAATACAGTCCACAGTAATAGTGAGTTATCTGAAGAAGTCGTTGACTATAGCCATTTACTGCTCAACTTATTATCATGGCTTTATTTTATATAACTCATTTTTATACTTTTCTGCTGGATGTTTAAGACTGAGATAAAGCAAGACCTATACAAAAAGAAATGTAACTTTTGAATCTGATGAGGTCAGTCAAGTCCTCTCAGGGTTTATCTTGTAATCCTGTACCTCACTCTGTAAATCCTTTGTCTGTGTCAGCCCTTTGGATGAATCATGGCCATTGCTTGACGAGTTGGCTCACTGTGAGAGCCTGAGAGAAAGTTTTTTCTCCATGTGACTCTCCTTAGGCACACTATAGATCATCGCTTGCCTTCCTCTGTGGCTCCACAATCTCCTTGATCAGAAAATTTGGGGCACAACTGAGTTCCATGATGTTATAGTACAGGTGCTCCTATGTCCTGAGTCTTCACTGACCTTGAAAGGCTAGGGCCAAAATGTTGGCTGACCTTGTGGCTCTTCTATTTCTCCAACTTTTGATCTGTGAACATAGGTTGTTAACCATCCAGAAGAGAAGCTGATTAGTACCCTGCAGCATATGCCATTCAGTTTGCGCTATCTGACTAAATTCATTTTAGTTGTTGTTATACATTTGTATTTGTATTTCTTCTTTTGACTTCTTATACTAGGGAGACTATGATATTTGCACATGTGGTCTGGTTTATTTCACTTATAAGTATATCTTCGAGTGGCATCCACTTCAATATAAATGCTTCAAGTTTATCATTCTGAATGCCACATCTTTTTCAACAATTCCTCATGTGATGGTCATCTTGGTTGTTTCCAAGATTTGGCTATCACAAATAGTGGTGCTGTAAGCATGGGTACACATATATCACTATGATATGATGTTTTCAGTTCCTCTGGGAAAATTCTCAGTAGGGGGATAGCCGGCTTGAATGGAATTTCCAGTCCTACTCTTTTGAGGAGTCTCCACACTGACCTCTACAATGGTTGTACCAGTCTACATTCCCACCAGCAGTGGAGAAGTGCTCCTTTTCCCCACATCCTCTCCAAAATTTGTTGTTGGCTGTTTTCTTTAGGATAGCCGTTCTTTCTGGAGTGAGATGGTATCTCATTGTTGTTTTAATTTGCATTTCACAGATAGCTAGCTATGTTGACCATTTTTACATATACTTACTCGCTTATTTAATTTCACTCTCTGAGAAGTGTGTATTCATCTCAGACGCCCATTTCTGGATTGGGTCTTTAAATTTGAGGGCCCTAATATATCTTCATTCTTTATATATTCTAGAGAACAGGCCTTTGCCTGAGTGCTTAGTAGTTAGGATTTTTTCAAAATTTGTGGGTTGTCTTTTCACTTTGTTGACAAATTTTTTTACATGCAGAAAATTCCTCAAGAAGAGTTGATCCAGTTGTTAATTCTTTCAAGTGTTTCCCCTGTGAATATATGTTTTTTGTGAACTCTTTGTCTACCCCTGTATCTTCAATAGTTCCTCCTACTTTCTCTTCCAGAAGATCGAGTGTTTCTGTTTTAATGTTTACATCTTTAATATATTTTGACTTTAGTTTAGTGGATGGTGATAGAGCCGGTTCAAAAGAGTCAGTGTTTCTAGCACCATTTGTTGAAGAGGCTATCTTTCTTCCAATGAGTATGTTTGGCCCCTTTGTCGAAGATCAGGAGGCTGAGTGTGTTTGCAAAGGCCTCTGCATCTTCTAATCTATTCCACTGATCCTCAGGTCTATTTTGTTGCCAATACCATGTTGATTTTATCACAGTGGCTTTGTAGTACAATTTTGATTCATGAATTGTGATGCCTTCTGCCTTGTTTTGTTGGCCAGGATTGCCTTTGCTATTCTAGGTCTTTTTTGTTGAAACAAATTTTAGGAACGATTTCTCTACGTCTGGGAGGTATGTTTGTGGCCGCTTGATAGGGATTGTATTAAATCTGTACAACAATTTTGGGAGTATGGCAATCTTCACTATGTTGGTTCCTTCTATCCAGGAACAGGGAATATCTTTCCATTTTCTGAAATCCTCTACAATCTCTTTTCTTATGGTGTTGCAATTTTCCTTGAAAATATCTTTGGCTTCCTTGGTTAAGTGAATTCCAAGGTATTTCATTTTTCCTGGTGCTATTGCAAAAGTTATTGTTTCTATAGTTTCTCTCTTAGTGTTTATTGTCTGTGTAGAAGAATGCTATTGAGTTTTGAGTATGGACTTTGTATCCTGCTATGCTACTGAATTTGTGTATCTATTCTAGTAGCTTCTTGGTGGAGTTTTTTAGGTCTTCCAAGTAAAGTATCATGTCATCTGCAAATAGTGATAATTTAACTTCTTTACTTATTCTCATTCCTCTTGTTTCTCCTTTTTTTCTAATGGCTGTCGTTATTGATTCCCAAACTATATTAAATAAGAGGTGTGATAGAGGATATCCTTGTCTGTTACCTGATCTAAGAATAAAAGATTTCATTTTTCCCCCATTTAGAATTATAATAGCTGTTGGGTTGTCATAGGTGGCTTTTATCAAATTGAGGTAGAGTCCATACATTCCAATTTTCTGTAGGATTTTGAACATGAATGTGTTTTGGACTTTGTCAAAAGCTTTTTCTGCATAAATTTTGATGATCATGTGGTTTTTAGATGTCAGTCTATTAATATTGTGTATTATGCTAATAGATTTTTGAATATTGAACCATCCTTGCATCCCTGGGATGAATCCTACCTGGTCATGGAGTATGATCTTCTTGATGATTTGCTGTATTCTGTTTGCTAGGATTTTATTGAGGACTTTTCTTCTATGTTCATGAAAGAGATTGTTCTACAGTTCTCTTTTTTGGTTGTGTTTTTCCCTGGTTTTGGAATCAGTATAGTACTTGCCTCCAGAAATGATTTTTGGAGGACTGCTTCCTTTTGAATTTCATTGAAGAGTTTGAGGAGTGTAGGCATTATATCTTGTATAAATTTCTTATAGAATTTAGCCGTGAATCTATCAGGACCTGGACTTTTCTTTGTCGGTAGGCTTTTTATTATGTTTCATATTTTGTTGGCTGTTATTGGTTTATTGAGAGTTGTTATATCCTCTTGGCTCAGTTTTGGTATTTTGTACCTTTCAAGGAATATGTCCATTTCTTCTGTGTCTTCTATTCTGTGAGTGTAAAGATTCTCAAAATAGCTATTGATAATCTTTTGATTTTCCACTGGGTCTGTGGTGATTTCACCCTTTTCCTTATTGCTTGTATTTGAATTTTT
Source organism: Ctenomys sociabilis (assembly GCA_004027165.1). NCBI lineage: Eukaryota > Metazoa > Chordata > Mammalia > Rodentia > Ctenomyidae > Ctenomys > Ctenomys sociabilis. The sequence goes on along the minus strand of PVKA01030647.1, from coordinate 4,270 downwards.
TCTTTCCTCTTTTTTGATGAGATTGGCTAGAGGTTTATCAATTTTATTTAGTCTTTGAAAAAACCAACTTTTTAATTTGTGGATTCCTTGAACTGCTTTCTTCATCTCAATTGAATTAATTTCTGCTCTAATCTTTATGATTTCTTCCCGTCTTTGTAATCTCGGTTTGGTTTGCTCTTGTTTTTCTTGATGTCGGAGGTGCAACAGTAGGGTGTTTATTGGTTCCCATTCTGATTTCCTAATGTGTGAGTTCATAGCTATGATTTTCCCTCTAAAAACTGCTTTCATCGTGTCCCATAAATTCTAGTAAGATGCAGTTGAATTTTCATTGAATTGTAGATATTGTTGAATTTCTTGTTTAATTTCATCTGTGACCCATTGCTTGCTGAGTAGTGTGTTGTTTAATTTCCATTTATGGGATTTTTCTGTTTCTTGTCTTGTTTATTTCCAGTTTCACTGCACTGTGTCAGATAATATGTATGGGATAATTTATGTTTTCTTGCATATACTTATGCATCACCTATGTATTAGTATGTGGTCTATTTTAGAAAATGACCTGTGTGTATCTGGAAAAAATGTGTATTCAGCTGAGGTTCGTGGAACACTCTGTATATGTCCACCAGGTGCATTTCTTCCAAGCTCTGGTTCAGTTCTGTTTCTTCCTTGCTAATTTTTTGTCTGTTTGACCTATCCTTTTGAGTTAGGTGGGTGTTAAGGTCTTCTGTTAAGATTGTGGTCTTAGATATTAGGTTTTTCATGTCCATTAAGATTTGTTTTACATAGTTGGGTGATTCTGTGTTTTGTGCATGTATATTTATGAGTGTTACCACTCCCTCTTGAATTTTTCCCCTGACCAATATATAGTGGCCTTCTTTGTGTCATTTGATAATTCTTGGTTTGAAGTGGAGACTGTTTTAGAACAGAATTGCTACTCCTGCTTTTTCTGTGGTCCTGGGGCATGTAATATTGTTTTCCATCCTTTGACTTTGAGCCTATGAATGTCCTTTTGAGTTAAGTGTGTTTCTTGTATACAGCATATTGTTGGATTTTGTTTCCTAATCCACTGTGCCAGTCTATTTCTCTTAATTTGTGACTTGAGTCCATTTACATTGATGGTTATAATTGAAATGTGTTGACTTATGATTGTCATGATATTTACTTGTTGTTCATTCCTTTTTAATTGTTTGCCCTGTTTAGCGGGTTCCTTCCATTCTCATTCATGGAGTTCTGGTCATTCTGGTCTCTCTCTAGAACATCTTTCAGTAGTCTGTGTACTGATGGCTGCATCATCATGAAATTCTTTAGTTGTTCTTTGTCATGGAAGTATTTCACTTCTCTACCAAACTTGAAAGAGAGTTTTTCAGGGTATAATAATCTGGGCTGGAATTTGTTTTCATACAGGACTTAAAGAACTCGGTTCCATGCTCTCCTCGCCTTCACGGTTTGTGTACAGAAGTTGGCTGTAATTCTGATAGGTTTTTTCCTTTGAATGTGATCTGCTTCTTCTCTCTAGCAGCATTCAGTATATTATTTTTGTGTTGGTATTCTGAGATCTTGACTATTATATGTCTCGGTGTATTTTTAGTGGAGTTGAAGTTATTTGGTGTTCTATATGCTTCAGTTACTTGAATGTTGAATTGTTTCCTCATATTTTGGAATTTTTCTGTAATTACTTCTGCCCATATTCGTTTTATAGCATTTGTATTGACTTCTTCATTCTCACTGATGCCAGTTAATCTCACATTGTTCCCCTTGTTGTCATCTTGCAGATGATGGATTATTTTTTCCTGCATTATCAATGTTTTTGAGATATCCTTTCTCACCTTTCAGTAGCTACTCCAGCATCTTCAAGATCTCAAACTTTCTTCGCTTTCATTCAAACTGTTTTGTAGACTCGTGATTGAGATTTTTAGTTTTTCTATATCTCTTTGACTCTGGTTCATGCATTCTATTTCTTTTTTGTATTGCTCATTCCAGGAATCCTTCATATTTCTAATCTCTCTCTCTCTTTTATCAATGTCTTCTTTAGAGGTAGCTATTAATTCTTTACTGCAGTTTTTTCCAAGTTGAATTTCCTCTTTATATTTCCGGAATTGATTCTCTACTTCAGATGCTATGATTTCAAAGAATTCCTTTTTTCTTTTTATTTCAGAAATTATTTCTGCTTTTAGTTCCTCTTTACCTCTCTGCTGTTGTTTATTTGCTTCCAACACTGTTAATTCATACATTTCAGCTGGAATGGTGTTCTCTGCACTTGTTCTGGGTTGGCATTGGGTTTCCCCTAGATGTTTCTGGATTTGATTAATTATTTTAGATGCTATGCATTCAAATATTTCTTTTTTTATTTCACACATAAATTCTGGTCTGTGTTCCTCTATACCTTTCTGCTGTTGTTCCTTTGCTTCTGTCTCTGTTATTTGATTCATTTCCATTGAGGTAGTGTTCTCTGCACTTATTGGTGGACTCGAGGCCTGCAATTGCATTTTTCTCCTTGTGTTTGTCATTTTGTTTAGCACTGACCTCTGATCTTGGTGTAGAGCTTTGGTGCAGTTATGACCTTGGCACGTAATGAGATTCGGGTGCCAGTCTATTAAGTTTGATATTATTCAGTTATGCCTGGCTTGGATCTAGATGTTGTGTTCAGATCCTTTTTTCTGCAGCTCTTCTAGTACAAGTGTGAGCCTGTGGTTCCCCTCTGTTAGGTCTCCGGTCCTGGGTGCACTGAGGAACCAGAAGCCCTCCATCACACACACCAGGCAGGGAGATGGTGGACTGGTTTCAGGGAGAGTCACAAAAGTTCTCAGTTCTGTGGTGGGCTTTAGGGGCAGGGGCTCCGGGGAGTTGCCGGGCAGGCCTGTCTGGGTTGTCTTAGGTTGGTCGCTTGCTCGGAGTTCTTGGAGTCTGGGGTTCCGGTTGGCGTGGAATGCGCAGGGAGATGCCAAATGCTGTTCCACACACTCACCAAACTGGGGTGCTGAAAAAGTCAGGAAAATTCCCACTTACCAGGCAGACTTGGAGGCAGGAGCTCCCTCATGGAAATAGTTTAATTCTCCATCAAACTTGACAGAGAGCTTTGCAGGGCATAGTAGTCTGGACTGGAATTTGTTTTCATAGAGGACTTGAAGTACTGTGCTCCATGGTCTTCTTGCCTTCATGGTTTGTGAAGAGAAGTTGGCCATAATTCTTATGGGCTTTCCTTTGAATGTGGACTACTTCTTTTCTGTAGCTGGTTTTAGTATTTTATTCTTCTGTTATATTTCTGAGATTTTGACTATTATACGTGTTGGTGTGTTTTTAATTGTGTTGAAGTTATTTGATGTTCTTTATGCTTCGGTTACCTGAATGTCATATTGTTTCCACATAGTTGGGAAGTTTTCTGCTATTACTTCTGCCCATATTCCTTTATATCATATGTATTGACTCCATCTTTTTCATTAGTGCCTTTTATTTTCACATTGTTCATCTTTGCATCATCTTGCAGGTGATGGATTATTATTAGTTTTACATCCTAGTTGCTTTTAAGATACTGTTTTTCACCTTTTCACTAGGTGTACCAGCATCTTCAAGATCTGAAACTTTGTTTTCACTTTCACTCAAACAGTTTTGCAGACTTGTGATTGAGATTTTAGTTCCTTTATCTCTTTGACTCTGCTTCATATGATCTATTTCTTTCCTGTATTGCTCATTCAAGAAATTTGTCATATTTCTAATCTCCTCTATTTTTTATCATTGTCTACTTTAGAAGCAGATATTCTTTTACTGCAGAGTTTTTTTTGAGATTGGGTTTCCTTCTTTTGTGTCCATATTTTTTTCTCTACTCCAGATGCTATGAATTCAGTGATTTGTTTTTTCTTTCAGAAATTAATTCTGCTCTGAGTTTCTCTATACATTTCTGCTGTTGCTTATTTACTTCTGACGCTATTAATTCATATATTTGAGCTTAGCTAGTGTCCTCTACACTTGGTCTGGTTGGGCATTGGGTTTCCCCCATGAATTCAGAGATTTTTTTTTTTTTTGTTACACATTAATTCTTTTTTTTTTTTTTTTAACCTGTGTAAGTTTAATGATACCAGCTTTTGAATCTGTGCACAAACATTCACACATATAATAAGCATCTCACATATATCAGGTCACAGCAGACCTCTCTCCAGCTCAATGGCTGTGGCAGTGGGGCATCAGGGATTCTTCAGGAGCCAGCCTCCAACAAGCCGCTGCCCCACCACCGTGTTTTGAAATCAGCATCATCAATCTGGATTTTTTTTTTTTTTTT
>PVKA01030646.1:0-27109 GCA_004027165.1 Ctenomys sociabilis | reverse complement strand
TAAGGCAAAGTGAATGGCATAAGCTGCAGGATACTAATCAGCTTTTCTTCTGGATGGTTAACAACCTAAGATCACAAGTCAGAGTTGGAGAAATAGAAGAGCCACAAGGCCCGCCAACATTTTGGCCCTAGCCTTTCAAGGTCAGCGAAGACTCAGGACATAGGAGAACCTGTACTGCAATATCATGAGACTCAGGTGAACTCCAAATTTTCTGAGCAAGGAGATTGTGGAGCCACAGAGGAAAGAGATTGAAGTTCTATAATGTGCCTGGGGAGAGTCACATGAAGAGAAAACTTTTTCTCAGGCTCTCACAGAGAGCATTCTGGTCAAGCATTAGCCGTGACTCATCCACATGGATGACACAGACAAAGGAACTACAGAATAATGTACAGGACTACAAGATAAACCCTGAGAAGACTTCAATGACCACATAGGAAATAAAAAGTTCATGTGTTGATATATAAGTTTTGATCTACCTAGGTCTTAACCATCCAGCAGAAAAGTATAAAAGTATAAAAATGAAGTATACATCGTGAGCCCATAATATTAAGCTGAGCTGTAAATGGATATGGTCGACAATTTCTTTAAATAACTCCCTATGGTTGCAGAATGCTGGACTGTGTTGGATTGTGGTGTCGAGTTCAAGCACCTAAGGTAGTTGAATGTCAACGGAGTACCCACTTTTGACAGGTGTAGACAAAGGAAGGGTTGTAGAAAGAAAAAATCATCATGTGTGTGTATAGACAGTACAGTTGGGATAGATAATGCTGTGCTTCTACATAATTCTATGAGAGGCAAGATCTGCACTATTGGTGGTGGGACAGGATAGTATGTCGGCTTTTAGTGCTATGGTCATCCACTAGGTAAATAATTATTGAATCTTTGATATAATTCAGCTGTATAAAACCTGTAAATATAATATCATGTATGCACCTTGTACAATACCAAAACGCTATGAAAACAGTTTGCAATGTATTATTTCATCGACTCTGTATGGTTATGGTGTTTTGAAACTGTCTGATTGACATTTGTATTTCAATAAAATAAAAATAAATGGAATAAATAAATAAATAAATAAATAAATAAATAAATAAAAAAGCAGATCCCTGGGAAAACTAAATGGGAGATTCTATTAGTCATTTACACATTGTGCAGACTATGCTCCTAAAGAGAGATCCTGAATTTACTAATGAGTGAATATATTATCCTATATATGTGGTACTGTAAGAGATGTCAAGAGATACTTTAACAAATTCAGGGAGCTTAGGCAATGAACAAAAGGGAAATAAAGTGGACATGGACTGACTATTAATATTTACCAAGTGAAACTCTATGTTTACAGTAAAACCTAAGCATGAATGTATAATAAAGGAATTATTCATAATCACCAGGAGGGGGAAACAGCCCCAATGTCCTTCAACAGGTAAATAAATACATGAACAGTGGTATATTTTACTATAAATCCTGAGATTCACTTTGAGCAGGGAACTAACCATATCCATTTTTTTGACCATTGTATCTTGAGGGATTAAAATAAAATTGGTCTTCCAATATATGAAAGGTGGCTTTCCATCCCACCACCAGGAGCCTGGTTTTATGATCTCCCTCCAGGGTGACAGTTATGCTGCAGTATGGATATATTGCCACTGTCTTTGAGGCTAAAGCCAAACAAATAGCTACACTGGCAATCCTCAATAGCTACATTGAGGATTCCTTCACACCAAATAACAACTTAGTGCTATAAAGTCAGGTAGAATTCACCCAGGGAGCAATTTAAATATTTTCCTGGTTTCAAACTTAGTGTTATTTATAAACACTCCTAGCACTTTGTTCCTGATGTGCCAGCATGGAGCTCACCATGGGATACATACAGAAGCTAAACCCACATGCAGAACTTTAGACCTAGAACATGTGGATAGTAAACTCCATGTCATTTGGTACATTGTACAGCAAAAGCAAATCTTGTAGGAAAAGATAATGACAAACAGGAGAAGGTAATTTAACAAAACCCTCTGCAAAGCACCCAATGGATAGACTCAAAATTAACAACCTAGAAAACAAGTTGACAACTGAATGGTGATTGTCAGTGAATCTGAAAACTGCTACACTCTGTACCAAAGACTTGAATCATATAACATTATTGAACAGTGCTAACAATTTGCTGACAGAATCTGTCTAACATTTCATTTTCTCCTAAAAAGACAAAAACCATAGAAGTAGAAAGAAAACAACAAAACAATTTAAAGTCCCTTCCTTCCTCCCTTCCTTCCTTCCTTCCTTCCTTCCTTCCTTCCTTCCTTCCTTCCTTCCTTCCTTCCTTCCTTCTTTCCTTCCTTCCTTCCTTCCTTCCTTCCTTCCTTCCTTCCTTCCTTCCTTCCTTCCTTCCTTTTCTTTGATAGAAGTCCTTTGTGCAAGGGCTATGATTTCTAAAATCACAGAGTTCATATTTCTGCACACCAAGGCAAGAAATCATTGAGCAGCGCCATCCTGCCTACATCCTTCAGCATGGCAGCAGGGTTGTACTAGGTTTACAGCACATCCAAGGAGCCCTCGTGTAGTGAACACAATGGATATCCCATTGAAAGCCTTTCTTAAAAAGAAAAAGGGACCTAGGTGTGGTAGCATATGCCTATAATCCTGGCACTTGGGAGGCTGAGGTAGGACGATGAATACAAATTTGAGGACAGCTTCAGCTATCAAGTGAACTCCAGGGAAGTTTGAACTACACATCCAGACCTTGTCTCAAAAAAAAACAAACCAAACCAAACCAAGCCAAGCCAAGCCAAGTCAAACCAAACCAAAGCAGGATATAAAGGGGAATAATCATTTTATATTTACAATGCATTTACAGAAAGCTCTTGACAGATTTTGTGACCCTATAATAAATATTCAGCAATTTTTTAAACAGGATAAACTACTGGCACAACAGTATAAATGAATCTGAAGCATATCATCTTTAGTGAAAAAGGTCTGAATTGGAGTGCTGTACACCATGCAATTCCATTTCTATGACATTCTGAGAAAGGCAGAATTGCAGTATGAGAACATAGGCCAGTCATGAAGACTGTGTGTGGGGATTTATGGAGTGATGACACACAGATTTTCACCTGAGTGTGGTAGTGATGACAACACTGAATGCATTTGGCAGGATACAGAGAACTGTGTAAAAGCTTCATTTTGTTGTGTTTAAGTTATACCTTATAAAAAAGAAAGTAGTTGTTATGGCTTGCATCTCAATGTCCCTTCAAAGCTTCCTGCCACCATAGATGGGGCATTTTGAAAGGATGCTGGATTTAGAGTGCATCATACTGGGATTAGGGTGTGCGATTATTCAGTTAGTTCACCAGTTTGTTTGGGATAGGATGGGTAGCTCAAAAAAGAAAGACACTGCTAGTTGCCATTCTGCCACCTGCTGCCTACTACTGTCTGCCTGTCATGGATAGTTTCTCCTGTGCGACACCCCTCTGCCATTGCACCCTGCCTTGAAGCCAGCTGACTATGGACTGAAACTTCTATGAACTGTGAACTAAATAAATCTTTTCTCCTTTGTTTGGTGTTTTGTCTCAGCAATGAAAAAAATAACTAAGAATGATATACTATATTAAAATAAAGACCTTGAAAAGAGTAAAGCAGGCCATGCAGGGGAGGCTAACAAGCAGGTAAAACCTTGCAAGGTAACAGTTTATGTTATGAAAAAGCAATTTTGAAACTGTCAAAGGACTGACAAAAAGACTATCAGAACAGCATGCAGCTGAAAGAATGAATGATAAAATTTCACCCTATAATCTCCAGATTACAGAAGCCAATATTTTAATCAATACTTTACTGGCACACTGGAGGTACAAGTGTGATCTGAAAGGACAATAGACCTTGCCTCATCTAGGTTTGAAACACCAGGTAAGACAGACAGCACTCCTCTTCTTGAACCTTCTTTAAATAGTGCACTCAGTCTGCAGGACCTTGGACTTGAAAAATACCCATGACATCTGTTGGGAAACCAATCCAGCCACTCAAAGAGTGGTCAGGATGCTCAGGAGATTATTGACCACGTAAAAGCACACTGACTAGAGACAGGTGAGCTTCCTACTGTCATAAGTATAAATAGAGTCTGCCTGGCTTAGAGGGAAAAGTCAGAAGTGCTTCAGTACAAGAAACACAAATGTCATTAGCAGGAATAATTGTGTTTTACTTATACACATAAGAATGTATTTAACCTGCAGGTCAAAATCCACCTCCCACTACTATGCTGGGCTGGCCAGGTCAGAGCGAGGGTATGGCTGCCAAGCCTATGTGCCTCTTTCCACCATGGCTGGGATACAGCATGAATCCTCAGTCTCCTCCCCGGGTCTTCTTCTCCTACAGAGCATATTCTTCCTAATGTCACACAGGCTTTCCTGCTCATGGTAACTGACTCTTCATTCTTGACATTGGACAGACTTTCTACCATTGTTCAGTGCCACTGAAGCCCACTTTTTTCAGAATGGCATTATTTGGATACATGGAATTAAAAATAGCCAGGCATGAAAAGTGAATTTTGTACTCAGACATTGTCAGAGTGACTCTTAAAACTTAGAAGAAATCTGATTTCAAAGTGTTGGGCACTTAGGTCTGTCCTGGAAGATGAAAGGACAGGAAGAGATGGAAGAGAATAACAACAAACCAAATCAAGAAAGAAACACCAGTGAAAATCTTTACTGCTAAAGTTACAAAAATGAATATCCACTAAGTTTCAGTCAAAATAAAATTGAGATGAAGGCAGTAATATGTCTTAAGAACGTAATCAAAATTATTTTTTGTTCTCTCAAAAGATGTGGTGAGACATTGTGTAATATAAATTCATCTTAAAGTACTTAGAAACATGGTTTAATTGGAAAAGCACTTCCTAAAGGAAAGTTCAATAATACGCTATATAAGTTGTGTTTCTCATAGCTAAAGGATAAAAATAACAAAAACAATAACAAAAAACCCACTACCTTCCCCCAAAGATTCTTGCCAGTGTGCTTCACTGAACTGTAGCTAACATTGTTCTGTTCACAAAACCTTGAGTACCTCATCCTATAGGGAGTGACATAGTGAAAGAATGGTCACAGCCAATTTGGAAAATAAAAATTGCCCCTTACATGTAAGCAGTATGGAGCTATGGGGGTGTAATTTCTGCATCCAACAGGAAGGGAAGAAAGTCAGAATACAGCACTGTTAAAATGTGTGACATGAATGGAGCTAGATACCCCTGCTGGGGTCTTATGTTTACTTCTGCCACAGTAACCAGGTGGAGAGAGATTGTGGGCAACCCAGAAGTGAAAGCTTCATGTCAGCCCACCATCTTAGCTCCTAGACGGTCTTCATATTGGGCCTAGAGGTCTTTATATTGACTCAGTTTCATGACTTCTACTTAGTTTTTCCAGGGACACTTAAACATCTGATGGAGTTTCCAAAGGCTCAATTTTTAAACAATCAATGTCTAAATACATAGCTTCTTTTTTTTTTTTTTTAAATGTTGGGGTTTTATAATGATCCTTTTTCAGTAAGGCAATGTAAAACTATCATCAGTAATACCATACACTCTCTCAAGTAAAAGGCATTAATCTATTTTTATAAAGTTCAAAGTGACTATGAATCTTCCAGGGGAATCCCTCTGGACTGCTAGTGTTTCGCTAGCTTTACAACCATCCCCTCCTGCTCCTTCCACCCTTGACTGATAACTGCCAGTGCTGTCTACTAGCAGCAACCAACCTGCTTCTGAGAGGACATTCCTAAGCACATGCCTAACTAGTTCTGCAGCCATCTTCTGACTGAAATATAAAACCACTTTCCTGTTATTCACTGAGGGCTTGGCTGATTCCTGACATTTATGACAGAGCTGGAATAAACAGCATGGAATGGGAAAGACAGGTGCTGGCCTCTCTTTGGCACAATGACCTGACCCTCTTCTCCTACTCCTGGCCCTTTCCCAGGAGCAGCTCCTCCTCATCCTTCACATCCTAACTCATTTTATCCTGGGTCACGGAGGTGCCAACCCATACCGCTGTAAGCAGCATTGCTTCCATGAGTACCCACTGCACACTATCAAGCTGCAGCCATGACTCTGAATTATAACTGTGGGGCTTTGCTTCTGCATTCTCACTCTATCACAATAGGAGGAACGTGCCCAAACATCTTAATGGCCCAAGAGCATGTTATTTGAAAATAAGGCAAGAAAAGTAAATTCAGAATGTTTGTATTTCCAAGTAATTGCCAGTGCCAATTGTATCTAAATAGGTCTCCCAACAGTTAAAATTTAATGATTGTTTATATCACCACAAAATAGGAAGTGCCCAGATATTATGGACTCCATAAGTAGATGATGGGATAGGGATGGGACCAACCAGGCCTATGCATGGAAAGTTCTCCATGCATACCAATACTGGGCCACTTAAATTATATTCACCTCTTCCCACTTTCCTTCGATAGGAACTTGGCAGAGCTGGGTTCTTTTTGTCCTGGGTCATAATATCTCCTGCACTGCCATAGACCAGTACTCAATATCTGATCCAAGCCTTTCATGGAGAATGCATGCTCCACAACTTGATGAGGCCACAATACTTACAGAAAAACCATGTGTGACCTGGACTTCTTAATCTGTCTTTTTCATATTAACGTGCGAACATTAAGTTCATGTGCCAAGCTGGCCCTTCATGTCATGTTGCAAACACAAAGCTACCTGTGCCCAAGTAGACACAAGACTGGAGGAGGAAAGCTCAGCTACTGGAAAGTGTGTTTGCTATCATAATGCCACCTCTCACACATCAAGGATGAAACACATTTTGTCAAGGTATACCTAAGCCATACAGAGTGCAGAAAGTCACTACATGAACTTTTTGTAATGGTTTTGAACATCTATTCTCTATGAGTTTTAACATTTAAAGCAAAATCTATTCCAAGTAAGGAATGTGTATGTTTTCAAAATTAAAAAATTGAAATGCTCATTTGTTGAGAATGTTTTGTATTATAATGATAATTTATATAAAATACCTTTAATTATAGTTTTAAAACTTGAATTATAGGACACAAAGTGTTGGTAAGCCTTTTGTCTAATCCTGCAGTGTTACAGAAGAGTTTGTTTGCTTGTTTTGAATGTGACAGATGTTGACATCCACGGCTGTCTACTGAATTCTGTTGCCAAGGTTATGTTGGGTATTGGAATTGCTACAGGCTTAAAAATCCTTATTTCTATTCAGTGATAATATTTCCAGATTTCTTTGCTAAGCATGCTTCTCTTTCCCTGGACTATAGCCAATATCCCAAGAAAATACTAGAACAACTCTTAGGAAATGCTAGAATTTGTTACACACATTTCCAAAGACAAGTAGACTCTCTAAGTAGCATATTAGTTCTGTGTTTTAATGTAAATATTTGTGTGATATGTTTATTGTCCATATAATACCCATATCCCAGGGCCAGCCAAATAGCTCAGCAGATTAAGGCACCTGCAAGCAGGTGCAGGGGCTGGGGGTTTAATCCTTGAGTTTGCCATACCTGCCTCATCCCTGGGGCACACTGATCACACTTGTAGTGGTCCACCTGTTTACAGCCTCCCAAGAGCTTGGATTATAGGCGTGTGCCACCATGCCCAGTCTCAATTGCAGTCCCAGTGTGTCCTAGGATAGGGGCCGGCATAACAAGCCTGGGGATTAAAGTCCCTGCCCCTGCACCTGCTTTCAGGTGCTTTAGTCTGCTGAGCTATTTGACCGGCCTTCCCTCCCTTCCTTCCTTCCTTCCTTCCTTCCTTCCTTCCTTCCTTCCTTCCTTCCTTCCTTCCTTCCTTCCTTTCTTCCATTCTTCCTGCCTTCCTGCCTGCTTTCCTGCCTGCCTGCTTTCCTGCCTGCCTGCCTTCCTGCCTTCCTACCTGCCTGCCTTTCTGCCTGCCTGCCTTCCTGCTTGCCTTCCTTCCCTTCTTTCTTGCCTTCCATTCCCATATTTCCCTCCATTTCCTTCCTTTCCTCTTTTCTTCATTTTTCATTCTCTTTCTTCCTCTTTTCCTATTTTTATTAAATATACTTTAATAGATATAACACACAGCAGCGTCTCAGCCATTTTTCATTGTGCAGATTTAATAATTCACACTTGCACTACACATCTGTGACAAGTTCATCACCAAGCCACTATCACCCCTACCCAAATCCAGAGCTCTCTGTGACATTCTTGTCATTGTCACCCATGGGAAGAGGACACAAAACTGAGATTTGCTCTTCTTGATAAAAATTCAGTTCCAATCCATAGAATTATATAATTTAAAGGGGTATGTCAATCATACATAAATAAAACTCATCAAAGACAAAGAAGAGGGACACAGCGGGAAACAAAGTTGCTGACAATTACAGAGGGGCAGGTGTATGAGAAGGAGATTGAGATTTTCTGAGAAGTCAGAAGGTAATCTGTGACAGCTTCAAGACAGACATACACTCACCACTCATTCACTACCAATATGTGAGTATCTTTGCTCCACATGTTTCAGAAACTATACTTTGTCTGCATTAGTAATGGAGGAGCAAGAGCAACTATTTTTTTTGTAAAAATAAAAAAGTTCTAAATTAAGGCACCAGCATACAGGATGGAGGCAAAAATTATACAGTTTTGCTTTTCCCTATTAACAAGGCACATATTCTATTGTTTTATTCTCATTAAAAAATCATTTAAACCATTGACTACTATGGCCTAAATAAATATTATGTGACATCTTCAACAAGTGGTAAATGAAATCCATCAGCAATAAAGAACCTGTTGTGCAGATAAAGAACATAAATGGAACACATGCTGCATTCAAGGCACTGTGATAAAAATGATCTAATTAGATAAACATTATTTTGGTGGAATATCTATGATCTGTGCAGAATTAAAGCTGGAGATGACATGGGTGTTTATCAGTGGAGGAAGTGGGTAAAGAGATGGTGAGAAACCATACAGTGAAATATTACAAACTACATCTAGATGTAAGAGCAGAGAATGGTTTCAGAATCACACTTTTAAGTGAAACATGAGTTGTACAAGGTGCAGCATGATGATGTTTATCTTGAAGCACTTGCTTAATATCTCAGTAACTACAGAGGATAAGATCAGGGCACAAAATACATGAAAGAAAGATGAGGAAAATGGATGGAATGTCCAGTGTGTGTTCTGTGTAATAGTGGGAACACAACTACAAAACCCTGTGTCAGTCATAGAGAAAACCCATTTTATAGGTTGGGTTAGTATAGCAAGTAAGTATCTTGAATAATATCACAGGCTTACAGGTTTTCCCTGCAGTCCTAATTGGGAACTCAAGCAACTTAATAATGACACTACTGATAATAACATGTAAGACCATGAAGTGTGTGCTTAATTTGCCAAAAAACACTTTTGGGGGATGGTAATAGAGGTTCCATTCCAAGTCACCACATTGCGTTACAAGTCTCAAACTCTTTCATTTTTCAAATTTTGAGACAGAATCTTGCTAAACTGATAAAATGCCCAGGGGTGGACTGGACTGTGATTCTTCAGTATGAGCATTTCCAAGTGCTGGTGTTGCAAGCATGCTTCACCACTCACAACTAGAATGTATTTTTACATGACTAACACTGTATGTATCAGAATATTTAAGAGGAGAACATACTGGCAGTTGTACATCTTTCTCTGACTTACGAGAAAACTAAGAGAAATGAATAATGTATTTATTTTCACTTAACTAATTGTTTATAAGATTACCTTTAGGCCTCTGCCCCCAAGCCTGCCAAGCAGGTAAGAAGTACGGTGACTCCCCCAGCATCCGACCCACTCACACCTGGCCTGGTGAGTGTGTGGGAGACCTAACAGCTTCCTGGCAAACCATCCAGAGCCCCCACCCTCAAGACCTCTGAGCCAGCAAGACTTTCGGAGACTCTCTAGACAATCCACCCCAGCTCGAACCACCCTGCAACTCCCCAGAAAATCTGCCCCCAAGCCCACCAAGCAGATAAGAAGTATTGCAACTCTTTGAAATCATAGGATCTGAAGTAGAGAATCAATTCCAGAAACATATGGAGGAAAGGCAATTTGGAAAAATCTCTACAGTAAAAGAATTAATAGATACCTCTAAAGAAGACATTGGTAAAAAAAAAGAAATAGAGGAGATCAGAAATGTGAGAGATTCCTGGAATGAGCAATACAGAAAAGAAATAGATAGCATGAAACAGAGTAAAATAGATATAGAAGAACTTAAAATCTCAATCATGAGTCTACAAAACTTTGTGTGAAAGCGAAGACACAGTATTAGATCTTGAAGAAGCTGATGCAAGTAGTGAAAAGGTGAGAAAGGATCTCTTAAAAACAATGAGGATGCAGGAAAATATAATCCATCCCCTGTAAGATGACAGCAAGATGAACAATGTGAGATTAATTAACATCAGTGAGAAAGGAGTAAATACAAATGATATAAAAAGAATGTGGGCAGAATAGTAGAAAACTTTCCAAAGATGAGGAAACAATCCAACATTCAGGTAACTAAAGCATACAAAATGCCAAATAACCTCAATCCCACTAAAAATACACCAAGATATATAATAGTCAAGATCCCAGAAACCCAACACAAGAATAAAATAGTGAAAGCTGCTACAGAGAAGCAGATCACATTCAAAGGAAAACCAATCAGAATTACAGCTGACTGCTCTACACAAACCATGAAGACAAGGAGAGCATAGAGCAGAGTTCTTCAACTCCTGTATGAAAACAAATTCCAGCCCACACTACTATACACTGCAAAACTCTCTTTCAAGTTTGATTGAGAAGTGAAATTCTTCCATGGCAAAGAACAACTAAAGAATTTCATGTTGACAAAGCCAACCCTACACAGGCTAAAGAAAGATGTTCTAGGGAGAGATCAGGATGGCTAGAAATCTATGAATGAGAATGGATGGAACCCACTAATAGGGCAAACAATTAAACACAGGACAAAAAGGAGTAAACAATAGCAGGTAAATATCACGACAATCATAAGTCAACACATTTCAATTATAACCATCAACATAAATGGACTCAATTCAGCAATTGAGAGAAATAGACTGGCACAGTGGATCAGAAATGGACCAACAAAATGCTGTATAAAAAAACACACTTCACTCAAAAAGATATTTGTAGGCTTAAAATCAAAGGATGAAAAACAATACTACAAAAAAAAAAAAAATACTACATGCTCCAACACCTCAGAAAAAAAGCAGGAGTAGCAATTCTGTTCTCACACAGTGTCAAGCTCAAACCAAGAAGGATCAAATGAAACCGAAAAGGCCACTATATATTGGTCAGGGGAAATATTCAAGAGGAAGAGGTAACACTGATAAATATCTATGCACCAAACACAGGAGCACCCAACTATGTAAGACAAATCTTAATGGACATGAAAAACCTAATTTCCAATGCCACAATCTTTAACAGGAGACCTTAACACACCCTGATCTCAAAAAGACAGGTGAACCAGACAAAAACTTAGCAAAGAAGTAGCAAAACTGATCCAGAGCTTGAAACAAATGGCCTTGTGGATATATACAGAGTGTTCCATGCAACTGCAGGTGAATACACAATTTTTTCAGCTGCATATGGGTCATTTTCTAAAATAGACCACATACTAGTCCATAGGTCATGCTTAAGTATATGCAAGAAAACAGAAATTATCCCATGCATACTATCCAACCACAGTGCAATGAGACTGGAAGTAAATGACAAAAAGCAAAAAAAAGAAAAACCTGCTAAATACATGGAAATTAAACAACATCCTACTCAGCAATCAATGGGTCACAGATGAAATTACAAAAGAAATTCAACAAAATCTACAATTCAATGAAAATTCAACCACAACTTATCGGATTTTATGGTAAGCGATGAAAGCAGTTCTCAGAGGGAAAATCATAGCTATGAATTCACACATTAGGAAAACAGAATGGGACAAATAAACATCCTCATGTTGTACCTCTGACATCTAGAAAAAGAAGAGCAAACCAAACCCAGAGCCCAAAGACAGGAAGAAATCATACAGATTAGGGCAGAAATCAATCTAATTGAGATGAAGAAAACATCGAAAGAATCAATGAATCAAAAAGCTGGTTTTTTGAAAGACTAAACAAAATGGATAAGTCCCTCAACAACCTCATCAAGAAGAGGAAAGAAAAAATTCAAGTACAAGCAATAAGGAATGAAAAGGTGAAATCACCACACAATCAGTGGAAATTCAGAAGATTATCAATAGCTACTTTGAGAATCTTTACCCTTACAGAATAGAAGACACAGAAGATTCCTTGACAGGTACATATTATATATAATAATATATTATATATATATATATATATATATATGTATATATACACATATATATAATCAAGAAAATATAACAACTTTCAATAAGCCAATAACAGCCAACAAAATACGAAACGTAATAAAAACCCTACAGACAAAGAAAAGTCCAGGGCCTGATGGATTCACAGCTGAGTTCTATAAGAAATTCATAGAAGATTTAATCACTGCACTCTTCAAACTCTTCAATGAAACTGAAAAGGAAGCAGTCCTCCCAAAATCATTTCTGGAGGCAAGTATTATACTGATCCTAAAACCAGGGAATGATACAACCAAAAAAGACAGCTAAACATGCCAGTCTCCCTCATGAACATAAATGCAAAAATCCCCAGTAAAATCCTAGCAAATAGAATAAAGCAAACTATCAAGAACATCATACACCATGACCAGGTAGGATTCATCCAAGGGATGCAAAGATGGTTCAACATTCAAAAAAATCTATCAATGCAATATATTATATTAATAGACTGAAATCTAAGAAACCACACGAGCATCTCAATTGGTGCAGAAAAAGCTTATGACAAAGTCTAACACTCATTCATGTTCCAAACGCTACAGAAAATTGGAATAGATGGCCTCTATCTCAATTTAATAAAAGCTATCTATGATAACCCAATGGCTAATATAATTCTAAATGAGGAAAAACTGAAATCTTTCACTCTTAGATCTCATACAAGACAAAGATGTCCTCTATACCCCCTGCTATTCAATATAATTTTGGAATCATTAGCTACAGCCATTAGACAAGAAGGGGAAATAAAAGGAGTAAGAATAGATAAAGAAGAAGTTAAATTATCACTATTTGCAGATAACATGATACTTTACTTGGAAGACACAAAAAACACCACCAAGAAGCTACTAGAATTGATACAGATATTCAGTAGCACAGCAGGATACAAAGTCAATATTAAAAAGTTAATACCATTCCTCTATACAGATAACAAACACACTAAGTTGGAAACTATAGAAACAATACCTTTCACAATAGCACCACGAAAAATGAAATACCTTGGGATTCACTTAACCAAGTACATCAAAGATCTTTTCATAAAAAATTACAGTACTCTAATAAAAGAGATCGTAGAGGATTTCAGAAAATAGAAAGATATTCCCTGCTCCTATACAGGAAGAACCAATATCATGAAGATGGTCATACTTCCAAATTTTTTCTACAGTTTTAATGTAATCCCTATCAAACTGCCACTAACATGCCTCTCAGAACTAGAGAAATTGTTCCTAAAATTTATTTGGAACCAGAAAAGACCTAGAATAGCAAAGGCAATCCTGGCCAACAAAGACAAGGCAGGAGGCATCACAATTCCTGACTTGAAATTATACTACAAAGCCACTGTGATAAAATCAACATGATATTGGCAACAAAATAGAGCTGAGGATCAATGAAACAGATTAGAAGATGCACAGGCCTCTAGGAACACACTCAGTCACCTAATCTTCAGCAAATGGGAGCACACTTACTGAAAGAAAGATAGCCTCTTTATCAAATGGTGCTGGAAAAACTGGCTCTCTATATGCTGAAAACTAAAACTCAACTCAGCTCTTTCACTATGCCCTAAACTAAAATAGATTAAAGATCTAAACATTAAAACAGAAACACTCAATCTCCTGGAAGAGAAAGTAGGAGGAACTCTTGAAGACACAGGGGTAGGCAAAGAATTCATGAACAAACTTGTATTCCTATGGGAAACACTTGAAAGAATTAACAACGGGGATCAGCTCTCCTTGAGAAGTTTTTGCCTGTCAAAAGAAATTGTCTACAAAGTGAAAAGACAACCCATAAATTTCAAAAAAATCCGAACTAATAGCTACTCAGGCAAAGGTCTGTTCTCCAGAATATTTAAGGAACTAAGATATATTAGGGACCTCAAATTTAAAGACCCAATCCAGAAATGAGCATCTGAGATGAATATACACTTCTCAGAGTACAAAATTAAGGAAGCGAATAAATATATGAAAACAATGCTCCACATTGCTAGCCATCTGTGAAATGCAAGTTAAAACAACACTAAGATACCATCTCACTCAAGAAAGAATGGCTATCATAAAGAAATCAGCCAACAACAAGTGTTAGAAAGGATGTGGGGAAAAGGGAACACTTTTCCATTGCTGGTGGGAATGTAGACTGGTGCAGCCATTGTGGAGATCATTGTGGAGATTCCTCACAAAAGTAGGAATGGAAATCCCATTCAAGTGGGCTATACCCCTACTGGGAATTTTCCTGGAGGAACTGAAAACATCATATCATAGTGATATATGTGTATCTATGTTTATAGCAGCACAATTTGTGATAGTCAAATCTTGGAAACAACCAAGATGCCCGTCAAATGAGGAATGGTTGAAAAAGATGTGATATTTCTAAACAATGGAATATTACTCGGATATAAAGAATGATAAACTTGAAGCATTTGTATTGCAGTGGATGCCACTTGAACATATACTCATAAGTGATATAAACCAGAGACACATGTGCAAATATCATATAGTCTCCCTAGTATAAGAAATCAAAAGAAATCCAAATAGAAATGTGTAACAACAACTAAACATAATTTAATCTGATAGCTAGGGTAAACTGAACTGCATATGTTGCAGGGTACTAATCAGCTTCTTTTCTAGATGGTTAACAACCTAAGTTCACATATCAAAAATTGGAGAAATGGAAGGGCTGAAAGATCAGCCAACATTTTGGCCCTAGCCTTTCAAGGTCAGTGAAGACTCAGGACATAGGAGAACCTGTACTGTAACATCGTGGAACTCACTCAGCTGTGTCCCAAATTTTCTGATCAAGGAGATTATGGAGCCACAGAGGAAAGTGACTGATGATCCATAGTGTGCCTGGGGAGAGTCACATGGAGAGAAAACTTTATCTCAGGCTTTCACAGAGAGCAAACTGGTCAAGCAATGGCTATGACTCATCCACATGACTGACAATGACAATGGATCTACAGAGTGAGGTACAGGGTTACAGGATAAACCCTGAGGGGACTTGACTGACCTCATCAGATACAAAAGTTACATTTTTTATTATATAGGTATTGCTTTATCTTGGTCTTGACCATTCAGCAGAGAATTGTAAAAGTTAGGTATATACAATAAGGCCATAACAGTGGGCTGAGCTGTGGTTGGCTCTAGTGAACAGCTTCTTTGGATAACCCATTATTATTGTGGACTAATGGACTGTGTCGGAATGCTTCGCTGAATTCAAGCATTTATAATAATTGAAAGACTATGGAACACCTATCTTTGACAGGACTAAACAAAACGGAGGTAATGCAGGGGGAGAACATTCTGTGTATAAACAGTCCAGTTAAGATAGATATGCAGTGCTTTGGCGTAATTCTATGAGAAGAAATATATACACCAATGGTGTTTGGACAGGATATCCTGTCTGCTTCTTGTGCTATGCATAATCACTGGAAAGATAACAGTGTAAAAAGTATTAGTTATTGAAATTGTATTATAATTCAGCTTTGGGGAAAAAAAAGATAGGTGTGCATGTACATTCTCTTAATTCATTGATCAGAGGCATGTGAGCATCACGTATGCACCTTGTGCAACAGAAAGCCAATCTGAAAACTATGTGCAATGTATAAAATGTTGAATATGTCCTACTGATTTGGAAAAAAAAAAAAAAGATTACCTTTAGTACTGTTTTTGTAAATGAGAAAATCAACTTATAAAAATCTTTGATATTATAGATCAAACAAGTAACATCTTTATATTTTCAAAGCTTTAGTTGAAGCATGTGCTGATGATGGAAACAATTTGGGAACAACAGGCTCTGTCCATATCTCAGCCCCACCCAAATGGGCTCAGCCAACAGTTTTGTTTTGTTTGGGCTCCAAATTAACATCTTCTAGAAATATGAAATTGAAAATAGAGTGGCGGAAGCTTATTTAAAGTTTCTAACTTCATAGAGAACATTTGAAAAATCCATTTACAGAAGACCACTTAACAATTGTTGCTCAGCTATAATAAAAAAAAAAATTAATTTGAGATGCTCTTGGCACTGTCAGGGCCCAAGTCCTGATAGAATTTTTCAGCCAGACTAAAATTATACTGTTCTCAACTTCAACCCACTCAAAGTTAAAAAGGGGGCAAGATAGTAGGCATATATGATTAAGAAGAGCCCCAAGGGGTTGTCCAGAAAGTGAAAGGCATGATAGCTTCACAAGAAATGTCTCGATAAGAAGTCTACACTATCTGCAATTTGTGGATGGTGAGGAAAACCAGACTCCTAAGAAACCTTCTGAAGCCAAGAGCTACAAGAGCAAAGTGATGTGAAACTCAGGATGATTCCTATAATGGATGCAAAAATCATGGCAAGGAGAAAGAGATCAAACATCTTTAAGTGCCGAAAAGGAATTATAAAATTGCAAACATGAAAAAGATAAGGACTACAGAGTCCACTACAGTGACATCCTATGTTCTTACCTGGAGAAGGTGAAGTTGAGTATCAGAGCATAAGACACAAATATGAATTATGCCTAATTTTTGAAGTTGTATTGATTTTAACTTCAATACAATGAATAAAATGTCAATTACATCGTCATATTTCTGAAGGTCCTGCTATATTCTTCCTAAAAAGATAGCACAGATGTGTTTAATAGAAGCAGATATCATCTCACACAAATGATCTAAATTAAGGACAGGTCAGCTTTGAAAATTTGGTCTCCTTTTCTTTTCAGCACTTGTAAGACTCCTCTAAGGACTAGGGATGCTCCACGCTTTTGAAACCATATGTGCTATGAGAAGCATCCTCCCCATAGACACAGCCACCCCTTGAATTCGAAGCTGGACAAAGAAGCTGTCCCTTGTGCAGATGAGAAAAATGCATGGCTGTTTCCAGAGGAGCCCCAGGAAGCTTGAGGAATAGAGAAGAGCTACCTTTCTGCCCCATTTACACGTTTGGCTGCATCCTTATGCAGTGAAAAACTTGCACAGCTTAGAAAAATCACCGTTTCTAGAACTATGGTTGCCAGATGAGTGACATGAGCTTGTTTGACCTTGGTGATTCATTAGGAAAGATTAGACAAGTTGGTAGAGAAGCCATCAGTCACACTTCTAATGAGTAAGTCACTCATCAGGGCTGAATATTGTAAGAGACTATCTCAGAGAAAGATCTCTGTCTTAATTATTATCTTTGCCAAGAGTTGAGAAGCCAGACACAACAGAATGAGATATTAAAACACTATAAACTGTTAACACAGAATGACTATCCCTTTCTATTTCCTCATAGAATTCCCTCATAGTTGTCCTCTATATATTTGGAAACCCCCTAATCATGTTATACTGAAAGCCATACCTTAGCAGAAAACCATTCTTAAGAAGGAGGAATGAAGTGACCAGTAGCACTGTAGCAACCATTAAGTGCTTGTCCCATGTTTTCTTGAGCTCCATTCTCTAGGAAGCACATCTATTTTACTATTACCACCAAGAATGATGACAGTGTCTGTTAGTGGATACTAGCTACTGCTGATCCCAAATTACCCTTGGGAAAGAAGGGTGTGAGTGACAGCAACATCCCACTTCAGCTAGGGACATAAAGGCAGAAGCAGGGGAAGAGGCTCCCAGGAACCAGATGGAGAAGGAGAGTGTGAGACTGAGGCATTTCAAGCAGAAAAGCAGGTTGTACCCTGGCTTTGGTGACTAATCACACGGCTCAAGCCCCAGAACGCACAGCTGGCTCCCAAGGAGTCTGCACACAAGTGCAGCTTGCCTTGTGATCCTTTTTTTGAATGCCCATAGCAGTGAAACATTCATCATGTTCTTTTGAAATTCTTGTTCCTTGCATTTTGAATTTCATACAAAAATTAAAAAGATACTCAATCTTCAGGATAAATGGGTCAATAAGTTGTAGCAGCATCTTTTCACTGATTTCACATTAACAGAACCCTTCCTTGAGACAACTTTACTTAAAAATGCCTCCCTCAGGTGAGATGGCACCTCTTCCTTACCTCAATGATGTAGAGGACCACGTTCTTATAGAAACAGTACAATATGCACTTGGTTACCCGGTTGTAGCTCCAGGCTCCATGAACCAAGAGTAGCTTCTCCAAGTAGGAAAACTGAAAGAAGAGAATAAGAGCTTGTTCTTGAGAACTGAAAGTCACAAAACATCCTTATGAGTAGAATACAGATGAGGGAGGGGAAACCAGATTCTCTAGGGCACCTCACAAAAATCATTCCCTGGAATCCCCTAAATCTACCCAAGAGGCTGCCAGACATCTCAGGGCAACACCATTGGCATTCTACTGAAGTGAAGGCTTCCTATGATCTTAATTATTAAAAATTACAACTTGAATTGGAAGAAAAGTAGAGTGGGAATAGTTCAGTTACAGAATTTTATGGTGATAACTGGGGAGGGCACAAGGGATACTCATATAGCAGTGCATTTAAAAAGAAGTACACAAGTATATACACAAGTACACACATATACACTATCAACCTACAAGTTAAAAATACTTACACATAAGTACACAGATAGGCATATGGAGACAGAGGAACAAAAACACACTCATGGATACACACATTGGCACCAACACACGCACACACAGATGTTCATATACATAGGTGCACACATATACGCAGGCACAACACACTGAAACTGCCTCCACTTGCACACCCACTTTGCTCTCTCCTTTTTTGCCTCCAGCTGTCTTCCTTTCCAGAGAACAGTACACTCCAGGAACATACTGTGAGGAGAAATTTTGTTTCAATTCCTAACCTCTATATATGCAAACTGCCTGGTACTAGGCTCTGACCCCCCTCGGCTCCTGCTATGCTGGCATAGTCTGTTTTCCAGGGCTTTCTGTGTTACACACTCAGTCCCAGGGTGAGGACCTTTGTGAGGTGAGCTTATGGGGAGGTGCTGGAGTCCTTAAGGGAGCTGTCTGCAGGATCTTGGTCTCATGGGACCCTAGTTACTTCCTGCAGGAGGTGCCAGGCTCCACCTGCTTTTCACCTTTAGGTTTCAACTCATCCTCCTTCCTTCTCCCAGGAGCTCAATCATAGTGGCAGCTGTTCTCCATGTTGTACTGCAGCTAGAAGGCACTCACCATAGCCAGCTGCCTCAAATCTTAATTCTTCCTAGAGTCCTAGCACTCCTGTCTCTGGGCAGTTTACAAACTAACCCCTTAGGCTATCAGGGGAGCGAAGTAGGCCTGTTTGAGAACTTCTAAGAATACTAGAAACTCCTTTGCTATTCTGTATTTCCTATTAATTTTGTTTTGTTATTTTATGGAAAAATAAGATAGAATTTCATAGCAAAACAATAGAATAACTATAGTTTATACATTACATATGGTTATCCTCAAAATAATTACTCAGAGTATAAGATATGGGCAACACATTTCTCTAAATGATATTAGCACAAACTTCTTTTCAATGAACTATAAGAAATTAGTTACACCACCATTTTGTGTTTTTTTGTTTTTTTTTTTACTTTTCTCTTCCTCTCTTTCCCACCTTAGTTCCTCCTTCTTTTGAAAAATTCCTTCCAATTTCACAATATCAGTCATACATTTTGGTCCTTGTTTATTTACTCTTTCAGCTTCTCAGAGAGACAGCATGCTGTTTACACATGTGAGTCTGATTTATTTCACTTATGCGTATAGTCTCAAGTTGCATCCACTTACTTATAAATGTCTCAAATTTGTCTTTCTTTATGGTTGAGTAGTCCTCTGTTGTATAAAAACAGCACAACTTTTTTTATCTGTTCTTCAGTTGATGGGCATTCATATTGTTTCCAAGATTTAGCTATTACAAACATGGGTTCTATAAACATGGGTGCACATATATCATTGTAGTAGGATGTTTTTAATTCGTCTGGGAAGGTACTCAGAAAGAGAACAGCTAGGTTGAATATCTCTAATCTTGGTTTTCTGAGGACTTTCCACACTGATTTCCTCAGTGGTTGCACCAGTCTAAGCTTCTACCAACAGTGAAAAAAGGTTGGTTTTTATCCCCCCACAGCCCCTCCATCATTGTTACTGGTTAATTTTTTTTTAATTCATTTATTTATTACAGTGCCTTGCTACACATCACGGATTCTTCTTTTGCAGGGGAGGGAGGGAGGTCAGCTCAGCCCACCCTGGGGGGGAGGGGCTGGCATGGCATGTGGTGCTGGGGATCGAACCGAGGTCTCTGAGAGGCGCTTTAGACCGCTGAGCTATCTTGCCAGCCCTATTGGTTGATTTTTTGAGATAGCCATTCTTTCCAGGATGAAATGGAATCTCAGTGTTGTTTTGATTTGCATTTCTCAAATGAACAATGATGTTGAAATTTTTTCATAAATTTGCTTACTCTTTGTAATTTTTCATCTGAGAAATTTGTACTCATCTCAGAATCCCAATTTTGGTTTTGGTCTTTGAATTGGGGGGGGGGATTTTTTTCAATTCTTTATATTTTCCAGATATATTAATCCTTTCTCAGAGGGACAACTGGCTAAAATATTTTTCCACTCTGTGGATTGGCCTCTCATTATGTTGATGATTTTGTTTGCTATACAAAAGCTTTTTAGTAAGATGAGATCCCAGTTGTTGATTCTTTGTAATATTTCCCATGCAGCTGTGGTTTTGTTCATAAAGTCTTTGTCTATACCTATATCTTCAAGATTTATACATCTTTTCTTTTCCAGTAGATTTAGTGTTTTCTCTTTCAATATTTAGTTCTTTAATCCATTTTGATTTTATATTAGTACATGGTCATCACATGGGTCTAGTTTTAGTTTTCAGCTTTTAGATAACTTTAGGAATTAAATATAACTATCTATAGAAAAGAAAAACCCTGAGTGGAAATAAAACACTTTAAAATTTTTTCAAAAAGACTCCGCATTGGCACCCATTAGGACTAAAGGAGATGAGCTCCTGGGTAAAGCCACTTTTCAAAGGGCTCCTCCAGAAGACGGTGGAAGGCAGAGCCACTCATCTACGTACTTGTGAACAGCAGGGACAACTTCCAAGTGGCAGAAGGAGGTGTGTATGGCAGAACAAAATTCCCCATATACACTCATTAAAGATTCTAATGGGGAATGAGGAAATCATAAACTAACTAGCTAAACAAATAATAAGGAAGTTTGCATTTGACCCATACTCCCTGGTGTTAAATTTCAACGGTTTCGAGAACATCTGCTCAAGTCATCCTGAAGGCTTCAACTTGAGTGTTACGATGATTTGTTTTCAGGGGAAAAGTCTATATTCTAAATCAAAACGCTGTCTTCATGAGGTCATTCAAAAGACACTAGGGAGACAGGGGGCAGGATGACTCTCTGGAGGAGGACAGGAAGCTGAGGCTTCACTGCAGGCAGAGCACTACACCCATGGCAGCCAAGGCCACACAGGGACAGGTAGCTATGCATATGGGGTTGTCAGTCCCCATGACCCTGTGCAGAAAAGCATATGTCAAGCAGGAGTGAAACAGAACCAGAGCTCTGTCTCCTTCACAACTATCCTCAGAGCTAAATATTTTGGGTCTGCTACATATCACTTTATAGGGTACACCCTCAAAAACCCAATACAAGTATACTTGCCTCCATGTAAATGAGCAGACAAAGCACACAACATTAACTTTAACCAGAGATATTTATCATTGGATGGGGACAAAGAGATTCTCCTGACTATGTTATTTCTGATGTAGTAAATAAGGAATAAGCAGCATAGTAGTGGGTGAAGAGGTGGTAAGATTGGTACAAACTCAGCCTTGAGATAACAACATACTGTCCTAACAACAAACAGGATGAAGCACCTAAGAAACAAGGACCCACAGGTACATGTAGCCACATTCATTCTTTTTAGCAGAGGTGACCATTAACTTGGAGGGAAGAATGGCCCAAATGGAATTATATCGCCCTTCTCCACAGGCCTCTATACTCTGACACTTTCAATTTGAGTAGTGTAACTGCTGCAGATCCCATGTCCTATTTGTATGCAGTTTCAATAAAATGAGTCATGGAATCTCCCTTCCCTGGACATTTGAAAGAAAGAAAGAAAAAAAGAAGAAGAAGAAAGAACAAAACAGGCAAATATTTGCATGGAATGTCTAGGAAACCTCTTAAGATCTAGTCATATGATGTTATAACTCAGGTATTTAATAATGCTGGGATATATAACATGTATAGTTGCTGACAGCACAGGAAGCGTAAGTCTCATGGGTCTCCAAGCAGCTGACCCAAGGAGGTAATTGGGCAGGTGTGTAGGGCAGCCCAGTGTCTAACTCTGTCTGACCTTGACTGCACACAATCCTGAGGAAAGTAACCTGATACAAAGAAACTTCGGCTTTTCCAACTGTGAAACCAGAATCTTTTTATCTGTTCTAGGAATTTTCTTTAAGATTTATTTGAACAAAGAAATAAGATTGGTTTTGTGCACTTTTCAGAACTATGTGGATTTTTAAAAATTCCTCCCCATGGCTCAGAAGAGGGAACTTGAGAGGTGATGTAACACAGAGGTCTCCTTCAGGGAGGTAGAGCTGTGAATCTGCAGAGGAACATTCCACAAGCCCTGGGGCTGCAGGAAGTTTGTTCACATTATAGATACAGACCATGATTTCAGCCTGCATATGTGATTAAGATTAAGCCATTCTTTAAAAACTTTAAGCCCCAAAAGAGGCGGAAGGTGCAGATATTGAATCACACTTCACTGTAATCTGAAGACAGAAGACAGGAATGTCTAGAGATCTGGATGATCCAGTAGCCCAGGTTATCTAGATGTGAGACTCTGGGGTCAGGATCTGGCTCTGATCAGTCACCTTTGAGCTGCCATTAAGGAACAGGCAGGTCTTTCATCCTCAGGTCACTTGTGCAGTCTCCACAAAGTACATCAGAATTCTCTGCACATGACTCAGTTCACATAGGAATGAAATAAAGTTGGCTGGAAAGCAGGAGTTTTTTGCTACTGACCATGAAGTCACCATGGCCTGACCCTGGTTCATGTGTGCAGCAAGTCACTTCATAGCAGTGGTCCTGGGCAGTGCCCCAGTCACAGCTGCTGAGTGGGGTTGTATATCATTGCTTTTCCCTGACTTGGAACACCTGGCAAGTGTATGCCAGCACCTTTAGGCAGGAGTGGTGGTGGCAGGAGGTGATGGTATAGAATGGCTGTTAATAGCACAGCTGTCCTGCAGCAGGGTATACAAGTTGCCTGTGCAGCGAAAGAAGGTGTGGAGGGTGAGAGGAAATACTAGTAGGACCAGGGACCTCTTTGCCAGGAAAAGTATGATGTCTAGGTGATAGGGAAGCAAAGCAGGCTTGTGGCTGACTAGAAGAAACTAACCCAACAGATGAGGCCTACAGACCATGAAGACCAAAACAATGTAAAAATCTATGTGGATCAGCCATTTCATCTAGACAGAGACCTCAACAAGGGTGGTGAAGTCCTTGGGCCTGGACCGTAGGTTAAGCAGCACTACCACTGCTGTCAACAAGATCAGACACTTGATAACCCACATTACTGACCTGTGCAATGGCATAATCCGAGTTGTTGGTGGCTTGCATGCCTTCATTGCCACTGATCCCTACTCCCACATGGGCAGTCTGGATCATCCCGACGTCATTGGCACCATCCCCAATGGCAAGAGTAATAGCCTTCACCCGCTTCTTCACTACGTCCACTATCTCAGACTTCTGCAGAGGAGACACTCTGTGAGAAAAGAATGAAATGACGATGATGTGTGTCTTCCTAAATGAGACAGCCATAGTCAACATTCATCTGTCACAAGGGCAGTTGCTTGACAGTCTCCAGATCCAATACATTTGTTTTATGCTCAGCAAAGAAACTTTTAGAAAATAGTAGCTGTGCCTTTTAAATGTTTTTTCAACTTCACAGATGAAATACACATCTGAAAACTAACTTAGAACAGAGGCTATTTGCCACTGCATTGCTCAGTGGGAGCATGGGAGCAAACCTTTCAGAGGGACATGTACCTGCAGAACTATAAAACTGGTTAAGATCATTGCAGAGGTCTTCAGACACACCTTCCCAACACATGAGAATGTTAGCACAGATCCCATCAGTCTTTCACTGTGCATCATACACAACCTAAGGCTGGAAAGTAATTTTGTGTCAGATCTACTTTTATGGAAGGAAAGGAAATTGGTGAAACTTGAGAAATGACAGCAATAAGGCCAGAGAAACAGGACAGAAGAAAAACTTATGTTTGCATCCAGCAGTAGAGATGTGCTTGAAAGGCAACCAGAGCAGAAGGATTTAGGATCAGGAGTTCCAGTTGTATGTCTAGAATAGCTGGACTATGCAGAAGCAAAGCCCAAACAGGGAAGAGAAAAGTAGCCCATATCTAGAGAGACTGTCTCCACCAGTATGATTTTCATGATTCCTCCAGCTATTTGAGAAGAAGGCCTCAAAGGCTTAATCTGTGCATCTAAAGTGCACCAATACTAACTATAATGAAGTATTTAATCAGAGTGCAAAACTAAACCATCCAGTATCATGGAAAAATACTTGTGTCCCAGGACTGATCATTTTAAATTCTGAGTTGGTACACTGATATCTGATTTGGGAAATTTGCAAGTAGACATGCCATGGGGGTGGGGAGAAACTTTTTCCAGTTTCCAAGAGGTATACTGACTGCACTTGAATGTGGACTATACTTGACACTTATCATGTACAACAATATACCCAGTGAGAGCTATGATAGTTCATATGGGATCCACCCACAAAGGCATCGATTCCCAACAGAAAATTTCAGTGCTGCTCTACATTGCATTTTACCAATCTGGAAAGAGATCTGGTGAGACAGTAGACTAAATTCAGCACAGTTGTTGCTATACTCAATGATGAAGATATTAAAATTAGAAAAACAATCTTAAGAGTTCAAAGAGAGAAAGGAGGTTGTGTATAATTCAGCATTCCCTTTATTCCCTTTATCAATTTCAAAAGGGTTCACAATAGTAGGAAATCAGTGTCCCCTAGAGTAGTTGTAACCATTAAAAGTTGTTACTTTCTCCTTTATAATCAAAGTATGTTTGGTATGCACCTTGTACAACAACAAACCACTACAAAAACAATATGCAATGTATTAATTATTGAATCTGTCCTGCTGATTTCATTTGAAACTGTCTCATTGCTATTTGTTCTTCAATAAAATAAAGTAAAATTAAACAAACAAACAAACATACTTAAATATACCAATTCTACCATTTGAGCTAGACCAGGATAAGTAAAATCCCTCTTCTGTATATTTGGAAGGCTTAAATATAAAGACACCTACCATATTCTTCCATTTCAAGCTCGGTTTCTACTAACTAAATACTTACAGTTTTTTTTAAGAATTACATAATAGGCATATTTAAGAAATTAAAAGATGCTGTAAGCAAAACAGTGGACCAAGGGTTGGGGAGATGGCTCAGTAGAATAAGCGCTTCCCTGGCAAGTGCAAGGACCTGAGTTCAATCTCTGGTTCCGCCAAAAACAACAACAACAAAAAAGAAAAAAACAAAACATAACAAAAAACAGTGGATCTTAGACTGTCTTTCCTGTGCTCTAAAATGAAGTCCTGGAAAGCTCCACTGTTTATCCCAGTCACATTGGCCTTTTCAACAGAAGGAATATGAAGCTGTATTGATTCTCCTTGAGCTTGTGCAACTATCACTTGCACCAACTGGCTGATCTTTTTGGCAGAGATGGTGCATAGTTTCCATTCTATTTTGACACCATAGAATCAGGAATCAAACATGTTGGGCAGCAAACAACCCAGGAATCAGAATAAAACACCTGACTGTGATTTTTCCCATTCTTCACCTAACCATGAAGCAGGGAAGAGATCCCGAGTCTTTTCCTTAATGGAATGAGGGAAATGAGAAACACCTACCACTGGAAACAGCAGTTGTCTCCCATGCCACCTAGCACAGTTACCTGCAAAGTCCTAGCAGGTGAAAACAAAGTGGACTTCTGGGAATTTCCTGGCATCTGACTCAGGTTTCCCAGTGTGTGTGTGTGAGTGTGCGTGGGCGTGTGTGTCTGTGTGTGTGTGTGTGTGTGTGTGTATGTGTGTACAAAGATATGTAGGTACTTTGGGGGTGCTGCTGCAGCAGAAAATGTTAGAAAAATATAGAAGCATAGCATCTCCTGGTTAGTAGTGCAAATATTAGCAAGAAGTAAAACTGACAAATTCAACGTTGTGTAATGGTACATTGTTTTTTGTGATAAATCTTCATGCACACGAATTCTTTTTGTTGTAATAAGAAACACATACTTTGTAAAAGTCAATGTGGAATAGGGAATGAAAGAGGAGGCATCTTGTGCTATACTAAGTTTAAGAAATTGTGTAGTGCTTAACAGGTCCACTACATAGCCCTGAAAAGTGGATGTAACTATTTAAGAATGGAGGAAAGAAATAACTTTTTCTTTTAATGCACTGTTGTCTCAAATATCTGCTAAGTGGTTAGATCATGAATACTTAAATTATTTGGCCTTTTCTACTTCAGAATTTGAAATGGTTCTTTTAGCCTATGAGTTTCCGGAATTATGGAGACACTAAGGACAATGGTATGGGAAAATCTGGAAGCCTCCACAGGAATCACTTTTCTCCCTGACTATATCAGTCACCCTTTTTTTTTTTTCCATTTATTTTTATTTTATTGAAATACAAATGTCAATCAGACAGTTTCAAAACACCATAACCATACAGAGTCGATGAAATAATACATTGCAAACTGTTTTCATAATGTTTTGGTATTGTACAAGGTGCATACATGATATTATATTTACAGGTATTTATGTAGCTGAATTATATCAAAGATTCAATA
>PVKA01030645.1:0-27111 GCA_004027165.1 Ctenomys sociabilis | reverse complement strand
CAATCCAGCTTTCTTTTTAAAAATTCTTATCAAGTCCTTCTGTTCATAGAAAGGCAACCAAATATTTTTGTAGGTTTACCCCCTAGGTTTACATTTTGATTCTGTAGGTTTTGTTTTGTTCTTTCAGGTTAAATGCTTATCACAATGTTTGACTGTATTTTTCTATCAAACTAACATTAACAGAAAGGTACCAAAGTCACTTTATTCACCAATAAATGACAACTAACCTATGAATATGCATATTTCACTGCAGAGATCAGTAGTATGATTGCTTCTATAGAAAGGAACCATGGTTGTTCTGTTGTTGCTTAAACTTTTTTTTTTCTGGATAAGGTCTCAATCTAATTAAAGCTGGTCTTGATGCTATATCATACCAAGATTGCTTCAAACTCATGGAGATTCTCTTAGTCTCCAAACTGTGGGGAATCACAGGTCTGAATGGCCAGGCCTACCTTGTTGTTTATACTTCTGTCTCTAAGAAAGCTGTTCATGCTTTTACATGTCAATTTATCACATTTAAGAAAATAGTGTTAAGAAATTTTCAGCTGCTGTTTTGGTTAAACTTTTATCATCTGGTGTCTTGCTTATTACCTTCTTTTTGCCTGGTATCTCTGAACTTCTCTAAAAGAAAAGTTAAGAAATGTAAAACATTGATTTCAAGGAATGAGGTAATACTTTGGGTGCTTAACTTTTACTTATATTGATTTTTTCTTACACAGTTGTTGCAACTAATTCTTGGTCATTCCAAAAACCATGGAAGGTGAACCAGTTACTTTTTAGTTCCTCATTCCCTCCAAATATTTAATCTACTGTTTCTATTGAGTTTCCTTCTCATTATAGGCCACTTCTTTATCTTGACTACATCTTACAATGTGCCTTGATAATTCTTATCTGATACTGTATTGTATATAGAGCATTTCTCATTGGTCTACCATGTTGATATTGATTTAATGCCCTCACTCTCATTTTATTGTTGTGGGCATTAACCAGAGACTATAAGGTCATATGTTTCTATATATTTTAATGTTAAAGGGAGGAATATGACTATATTCACACACGGGAAATCAGTGAAGAAAATGGAAAAAGTATAATCTCAACATATAAGACCAAGAAAGTACAAAAGCAAATTAAGGTGAACCATCATGTAGGTCAGTTGTTAAGCATAGAGGCCCAATTCCTGGAGACTTGGATTCAGAACATCTGGATAGTTTCCAACGATTTGTATTTTGACAAACTTCTATGTGCTTTCTTTTTTGTTTAGCCACTCATGTAGCCAAGCTAGCTTGTTATTTAAAGGCTCATAAAACTGTGAATGAACATATTCTCAGAGCTTACAAAGTACAAATGCTTTTCACTGACCTGTTATTGTCCAGTAAGCTTTTTGAGGAAATGAAACCTTGTGTTAATTTATGCTATCGAGCTTTTTATATACACCCCAGATATTATAAGTTCTCGGCTATAGCGAAAACTAAATTATTATTTGAGGTGTGTATTTGTTTGTACAAAGTAATAGGATACTTAGTGTCAACGTTTAACCTGAATTCCAAAGAAATCACTTAACATAAAATATTCTTCCTTATACTTACAATAATCAGTTAAAATCAACTATGTGCTACATTTATCCAATGAAGTTCTATCAGATATCAAGAAGGAAATGTGACATTTCTCTTGTTTTAACTAAGTTTGGAAATTAAGCTGAGAAACACAGCAAATATCCAAGAAATATTCAGAACACTTAGTATGGTGTGACATTTCCCAACTTTTATTGTAGCCCATGTACTAAATGTGTTAAAAGGAAGTAGACTCTGTGTCTAATTGTGAATAATAATGAGTTTTTAAAAAGCCTTTAAACGGTATGCACCTGTTCTCTGTAGAACTTTTCAAATCTTTAATGTAAAGTGCTTCATGCATTTCTGGGTAGAAGATAGAAATTCTCTACAGGATCTATGACTTTGTATTGGCCAGCCAGATAGCTCAGCAGACTAAAGTAACTGCTTGGGCAGAGCACAGCAGCCAGTCCAATCCATAGCATGCTGTACTGGTCCTGCCCTCAGGGAAAAATAAGAGAGTGATTCAGACTGGACATAGTGGCCCATGCCTGTAATCCCAGCACTTAAGAGGCTGAAAACAGGAGAATCCTTACAAATCCAATCTATGTAGTAAGACCCTGTAGACCAATACTAAAATTATATATATATATATATATATATATATATATATATATATATATATATATATATTTGTAACACTTATTCACATGTCAACAAAAATCCTGTGGTGAAATAAATATCTTGATTGCCCAAAGAAAGTATGGAATTAATCAGGGTTAAGAAGTCCAGGCTGAAGATGTTCATGGATGATTGCATAGCTTCCCTGGGCCTTGAGAAACTGGATTCCTAAAGCTCTCTAATGGCACAGACATAGCAATAGGAGGATACAGTGAAGTTGGCTTGCTGCAGGTGCAGGGTCATGTACTATAATAAGAGTTAATGAAAATGCTAAGTGGGTCATGATGAAGAAATTCTAGAGTGGGTAGAGGTTGGCATGGAAACTTAAAAATAAGATTTGTAAAGAATAATAAAATTGATGTTCTCCTAAGCAAGACCTAATTATAGTATACTTATGTTGAAAGGACTGAAGATTGTAATATAGTAAAATTAGTTATCACCTACCAGGAAGCCATGCATATGATTTTTATATTTCCCAAACATATATTCTAAATTTACATCAGAGCTATATACCTAAATAATATAGTAAAAAGATTTATTGATGATAGTGACAATGCAAAATTCAAGGACATGGTCACCCACTGAGGTTTGCCTTCATATTTGATACTTACCTAAACATCTTGAGAAACATAGTCTAGCATTATCTTGAAAATTCATAAATAAGGAAAGAGATACGTGCTAGAAAAATTTTCTTTGAAGTTGATCAGATCCAACTCAAATTAGCTGAGAGAATATATTGTCTTACTAACTCAGAAAGGCATTCGGTCAGGTAAAACGTTTAAATGAAAAGGTGTTTTGTTTCTTGTCATGTTCTCTTCTTGAAATCCACAGATTTTGACTGTCTCTGTCAAGGGTGCCATTTGAAAGATGCTAATTAGCTGCCATTTAAAATGAACACATGATGCCGTGCTTGCGCATAATTCTATGAGAAGCAAGATTTGCACTAATAGTGGTTGGACAAGATATTAATTTGGCTTCTAGTACTATGGATAACCAGTAGAAAAATAACAAGGTAAAAAGTATTAATGATTGAATCTGAGATATAATTCAGGTATAAAAATAAGATAAGTAAACAACTATACTCTCTTCATTCACTGATTAGAGACATCTGCTATAATAATGTCTGTAAGTATAATATCATGTATGCACCTTGTATGATACCAAAATATTACAAAAAGTTTGCAATGCATTAATTTATCAAATCTGTCCTGTTCATTTGTCTTGAAGCTTTCTCATTGCTATTTGTTCTTCAATAAAATAAAAAGAAATAAGGTGAACACATGAAGAAGTACAAAATATTCCAAGTAAAATAACAATAATCATCTCTGTAGACAGCTATGTTGACCAGAAATAACAATAGGTACTTAAGAAAAACACTATTTAAATAAACTACAAGAATTTTGGGAATGAATATGATAACAAAATATATATGGTATTTAACAAAACACTACACTGGAATTTTCCTATTAAAAATCATGTAATAATAAATCATGTAACAATTCATGTGGAAAATTATAAAATGGGATACTCATAGATTTGACAATGATTATTCATAATTGTGAAATATTAATACATTAATCTTCCTTAGAAGGATTTATTATTTAAAAAAATATTTTGGATTAAAACCTGGACTTCTTTTACTTTAGGGAGAGATAAATGACACTATATTTGAATGAAAAGACAGAAGAACTTAAACTACTTAGAAGTACCAGTAGAAGAATGTCTAGCTCAGTTTTACAAGAGGCTAGATAAACCTGCAAAAATAAATGTTGAAAATGAAAATTAAGTCATACTGTGGTAGGTTTTGAATGTATGGGTGACAAGGTTTTACTTGCCTTCATAGGCATGAGTGGACAAGCAAGTAGGAAGTTGTTCTTTAGGAAAAAAATATATGGCAGCAGTGCTCACGAAGGTTTACTGCATAAAAGTAGTATGTCTCCAGCTACAGAACAAAGCAGAGCTTGAGAGGAATAATTAATGCCTAGGATAGAGAAGCACAAGTAGGCAAAAGGTTGGAATTATGAGTCTTTAAAAGAGATTTGAGGGAATATGTTTGGATGAAGAGCAGGTGGCAGTTGATATAAGGTCAAGTAGGAATCTCAATATTGGTTTCAGCCTAATAAGCTGCTCACTTGGCCAGGACACTCTGTAGTATCAATAAATATGGCTCTAGAATCTTCAGATTCAAGTTTCCTTCTGCCTATTTTTAAGCTTAATATCCAGTTATTCCAGAGCTCCAATCCTGAGCATGTCAGTGGTCAGATGACCCAAGCAGAGCCAGCCAGCAAGTTTTCCTGAAATTTATGAACTGTGTTCAAAGATTTTCTTCCCTCTAAAAAGGCCCATGAGGTTGAAAAAAACATGTAGAAAGAGACTATAAATTGTATTAGATGATCAGTTCCTGACCTTAAAATACTTAGGCTTACTGGTCCTCTGCAATCTTGTGAGGGGCCCCTATGGTATTTTTATGTATGTCAGTTAAAAAATTTCCTTATGAAAACTTAATTTTAATATCTGCTGATAATAGTACCAGTATCTTCAAATACCACATGGCAGGAGTGTCATACACATCCCCATAGTTGTTGCAAAGCTCCACTAGAAAGCACTCACAAAGCTATTAAATGCTCTACAAATAAGATTCTCTACCCTGAGTAGATGTTCATTTATTTAACAAAAATTATTTAAAGATGTATACATTCACATTGTGTTTCTTTTTTAAGACATGTATGCACCTGATACAAGAGTAATGTTGATAGTGATAATGCTTTGCAGTGCCAGTTTTTGTCTGCACAATGTTTATAAGAACACACGGCCAAGGAGTGGGGCAGCTGTGACAAAAACTAAGGATGTTTAACTAGACCCCTGTGCTATCCATTCACCTGTAGATACACAACTGTTTTCCTTATTGGACATCCTGTCTCCATCAGATAACCATGGCTCTAGATTCTAAAGATTCAGTAGCTCAAACGTTAACCCAATTCTGATATCTATGAGAAAAATTTAAAGTAAGTGGGAAAATAGTCTAATAATAAGTTTTCCAGCTACTGATATTTTGCAATTAGTTGGAATCATGATTTAGCTTTCTTAAAGTCTATGTATGTACTTTTTCTTTCTATCAAATAAATCTTACCCTAAGTTTTTTACTAAGCATAAGACATTAAGGTATGGAAGGAAGACTTAATAATGGCAGTCAATTAATCTTACATTGTATGAAAGATTTTATTTAGAAGTGCAAGGAAGTCATCTTTTACATGTCCACTAAATTTAGAGGTCACAACCTTTTCCATTTGGCAAGTTCATAAAATGTGGTAATGGGAAAATAAATATTTTATTATAAATTACGGACCTTGCTTTGAAATCTCAGATAATGTGTTGATCAAATTGATATAAGTTGCTGTATAGTTAGAGTCGAAAGCCAATAAAAGTATACTTTTTTCAATAAAACATTAAAGCTCTTCTCTTTTATTCATTCATATGCTTGCACAGGCAAGAAAATTATGAAATATTTGAATTGCTAATATAGGCCAAGTAATTGTGCTAAAAAGAACAAATCCAGCCTGATGGCAACTATCCATGTGAAAAATTAGCTTTCTTAGGAAATGGCATTGTGTAATTTGGCTTCCAATTGGTGTGTATCACCAATTAATGTCTAACAATGTATCTAGCAAATGAAAGAAAATTTATTGAAAATAAGTAAAATGCAATGCTTTAGTAGAACAGAATAATGACACTGTGTCTTGCTCTTAAAAAAGTTACATCTTTCTTTTCCCTGTGACTGTATAAGGCTTGCTTGTATTTTCTTCTGGATCTATCTTGTTTAGTTGCCTAAGCTGGTTTTCCAGTTTTGATCAATTAACAATTAATCAGCTTCCCCCTGTGTAACACTCTGCAGCAGACACCGAGGCTGTAACAGTTCTGGTCTGTACTCATTCTTACTGCAATGTTTCACAGTTTCAAATGTGATGTCTCCGTTTTACATAAGCTGTCACTCCCTAACAACCATAAAGTTAATTCAGTCTCAATGTTTCTATAGCAACTTTAGTTATTTTTATGTTTTGATGATAGTGGTGGTGACTCATATGAATTTTTAAAAACTTTATTATCTACCTGGTTTTTAAAAATATCTTTACACATTATAACCTATTTATTCTTCATAAATTTGTAAAGATTATTTTCACCTACTGTGTGGAAAACTGTGACATTAGAAAGATTAAAGGGCCAGCAAGATAGCTCAGCAGACCAAACACCTGCTTTAGCAAGTACAGGGACCAGGGTTTGATCCCTGGTACAGCATACTGGACTGGCCCCAATCCAGGGCACGCTGAGCTAGTGACTGAGTCCCAGCATGGTGGTGCATGACTATAATCCCAGCACTGGGGAGGCCAAAAACAGGAGGATGATCAGAGTCCAACCTGAATAGTGAGAAACCCTGTACCAAATACATAAAGGAAAAAGAAAGAAGAGGAAGAGGAAAAAGAAGAGGAAAAAGAACAAGAACAAGAATAAGAACAAGAAAAACAAGAAGAGCAAAGAATAAGTAATTTCCTCAAGGCCAAAGAGTCAAGAAGAGAGCCACATATCAAACAGTGTCTCCTGGAAGTATATGTGCTCTTAGCCACAGACCTAGTTCCTCCCTGTAACCTGTCTCCATTCAGCTGACCCAATGCATATGTTTCAAAAGAATGTACACATTGACTCAGTTATACCAGATGCACAGAATGTCAAGAAATTTTTTGCTTCCTTGAGAATATAAATTGCCATGAATTCTTTAAAAGGAAAAAAAACCAATTGAAAAAATATGCTATAAAATAGCACTGAAACAATTAAAACTGATGTGGAAGCCAAGATTCAAATTCAAAATTTCGAATAACATGTTTTTCTAATGTGAAATGAAATATATCAAATAGAAG
The DNA here is from genome assembly GCA_004027165.1 of Ctenomys sociabilis. Classification (NCBI taxonomy): domain Eukaryota; kingdom Metazoa; phylum Chordata; class Mammalia; order Rodentia; family Ctenomyidae; genus Ctenomys; species Ctenomys sociabilis. Next base: position 19,973 of record PVKA01030645.1, on the reverse strand, counting down.
CTATATTTTACAATACATCATACATACATAAATTATATAATTTATCTTTATATAAATGTATTTATAAAGATAAATGTATTTATATAAAGATAAATATGTTTAAATAAATATATATTATAAATACATTATATATCCTTATTTCTCCCAAAATAAGACCTAGATGAAAACAATCAGCTTTGAATACTAAAGATCAAAACTAACAACTCTAATTAGGATACCCTTGCCTTAATTGTCATCACTATTCTACTGATCAGTGGCTACTTTTGTAAGGCAGGTATGGAATAATGGTCATCTTGTCACAGTCAGGTAAACTGAGTCAGAGTGGTGCTGAGTGTTGTGCACCCACCTGAGTGCTTGTACCAACAGCCTCTAAGGAGGACTGGAGGAGAAAGTAGTGCACTGCTGGTGTCCTGGAGCAGCTTGTCACTCTGATGTTCCTGAACTCAGGTGTTTCAATCTTTAGAGAACTGACCTCCTCACTGTTGCTGAGGATGGCTTCATTCCTTTTCAGGGTAGCACTGGTCCTTACCTTCAGTATTGTTTCCTGGATCAAGTACAGATCCCTCAGGCTGCTGTCACAGGTGCTTCATCCTGCTGGCACTGAATTTCCAGCTTCCACACTGACTTTTGAGTTTTCTTAATGAAGATTTGCATGGAACAATGTTTTTGGCTCTGTCTTCAGCTAGACTCTTGCAATGCACTGCTGTGGGATCCAGGTCCTTAGCTAGATTCCCTGGGTCTCTAAGTACATGGACAGAACTCTTTCACTTCTCTGCACTGGGCTTTTTGGTTGAATACTATAAAATAATCCCATAAATTATGTATCTTCTATTAAAGCTATTTCCTTGAAAACCAAGGTTGTAATAGCAGTTAATGCAATATTTGGCTGATCTTGTCTGGCTTTTGATCTCTAGTCTTCAAGGCTATTTATTTTCCAGCTAGGTTTTTTTTGTGGAGGAAATATGGTAAGTATGCATGCTTGGCTTGTGAATATATTCATTAACCAAAATCTTATTCAGTAACTAAGTTTTCATCCTGATAAAAATTGCGAAAATGTTCCCAACTTTCCCCAAAGTATCAGCTTACTTGTGTCTTTGTTCTCTTGGAATCCAAGCTGCTCATTTGTACCATTACCATGTCTATTCTTACATGCAGGCAACACAGAGAAAACAGTCTTTGAAAGGACATACACAAGAGTGAATGAGCTGGGTGAGATATGAAGGGGAAGGAGACTTTCATACATTTAGAGTTCAGATGGTGTAGGTAGCTTAATATAATAAGGAAAACTTCAGCCACATTATGACGTCTGTTATTTGAGAAAGCTGACTTCTAGTTTATCATTCTTTATAGCTGAGTAATAGTCCCTGTATGAAAACACCACCACTTTTTCATCCATTCCTCAAGTGAGAGGCATTTTGGTTGCTTCCAAGATTTGGCTATCACAAATGGTGCTGCTATAAACATAGGTACATATTTATCACTATAGTACAACATTTTCAGTTAGGTTATATATGCTACTTTCACTTAGCTCAATGAAAAGAAAGACTTGTACAAATAATATTTAGACAACATATCATGTCTGCATCTTGTACTATGAATAACTACTATGAAGACAACAATATGCAACATATTGATTATTGGAACTGTACTACTCTGTTTTGAAAGTGTCTCATTGCCATCTCTTTCTCAATAAAATTAATTTAAAAAAGAGAAAGCTAGAAGACTATTGAGAAAGTAACTGAATGTTTAATGATTTGAAGAAAGTAACATGGTTGCACATAGATATGAAAAAGAAAGGTGGTAATGGGATTTTTAAAAAATCAAAGGTGAAGAAGGTACTTCAGCGATACTGGGGACTTGATGACCACAGGATCGTGGCTGGTGGGTTCATGGGGAATGAAAGGGAGATGTCCATGGCCCCAGTCACCTCTGACATAATTTCTCGCAGCTCATTGAGCCCTTGCTCCCCAAAAGTGGAAGAACTAGCACAGGATGCCAAGCATGGGGCTGAAAACACAAACTTCTCTAATCCTGACTTTGGCTCAGGACTCCCTCATAGTCTTCTGAACTGGCTCTAAATGGGAAGTAGAATAAGATCCTTCTGTGCCACCTCTTTGTCACTTGGGATCAGATTTCCACAATCATATAGTGATTCTTAGCGCCTAACCAGCCATTTTCCCCATTTTCACTCATGAGGACAGCTTTCGACAAAATCAATGCACAATTCATTGGGATCCTACGTCTTATTAGAGATAAGCCTAGTTATATGCTAAACCCAGATAAACCAATTCATGAGAAGCATTTTTTTCATGTATTTATATGTGTCTTGTATTTCTTCCTCTAAGAAGTGTGTATTCATCTCAGATATCTATTTTTAATTGGGCCCTTAAATTTTGGGGCCCTAATGTTTCTTAGTTCTTTGCATATTCTATATAGAAGACCTTTGAGTGATTATTAGGTAGAATTCTTTTCGAAATTATGGGTAGACTTTTCATTCTGTTGGTAATTTCTTTTGATGTGCAAAAAATTCTCAATAAGAGGAAGTCCAAGTTGTTTATTCTTTCAAAAATTTCTGGAGTTTGAGGCCAGCCTGAACTGCACAGTGAGACCCTGTCTCAAAAACAAGACAAAAAAAAAAAAAAAAAAAAAGAAATTTGATTTTTGTTCATTAAGTGTTTGCCTACCCCTATGTCTTCAAGACCACATCCATTCTCTTCCATGTGATTTAGTTTTTCTGTTTTAATGTTTAGATGTTTAATCCATTTTTATTTTAGTTTAATGCATGGTGATAGACCAGGATCTACGTTTAGTTTTCAGCATGTAGAGAGCCAGTTTTTCCACCACCATTTGTTAAAGAGTCTATCTCTTTCCAGTGAGCATGTTTGATCCCTTTGTCAAATATAAGGTGGCTGAATTTTTTGTAGTTGTACCTGCATTTTCTGTTCTATTCTACTGATCCTCAGATCTATTATTATTTACCAGTATCACAGGAGCTTTGTATTAAAATTTTAAGTCAGGAATTCTAGTGCCTTATGCCTTGCCTTTGTTATCCAGGATTGCCTTTGTTATTCTTTTTTTTTCCTTGTTTTAAATAAATTATTAGGGGGGTTTCCTCTAGATGTGTGAGGTATGACCATGGTATATTGATAGGGATTGCATTAAATCTGTATAAAAATTTTGGGAGTAAGGCCATTTTCACGTTAGTTCTTCCTAACCAAGCGCATGGAATATCGTTCTATTTTCTGAAATACTCTTCAATAATTTTTTCAGAGTACTGTAAATTTCATTGAATAGATCCTTTACTTCTTTAGTTAAATTAATTCTTAAATTTTTCACTTTTCATGGTGATGTTATAAAGGGTATTGTTTCTCCAATTTCTCAATGTGTCTGTTTTCTGTGCAAAGGAATATTATTGACTTTTGGGTACTGACTTTCACTGGCCATTCAAAAAATGTAAATTACAACAATACTGAGATACCATCTTACCCAAGAAAGAATGACTATCACAAGGAAATCAACAAGCAACAAATGTTGGAGAGGCTGTGGGGTGGGAAAGGAACTCTTCTCCACTGCTGGTGGCAATGTAGAGTGGTACAGCCATTATGGAGGTCAGTATGGAGACTCTTCAAAAATCTAGGACTGGATATCCTACTCAATCCAGCTGTTCCCCTTCTGGGATTTTCTCAAAAGATATCAGATCATAGCATAGTGATATATGTGTGCTATGTGTATAGCAGCACACTTTGTGATAGCCACATCTTAGAAATGAACAGAATGCCCATCACCTGAGGGCTGGATGAAAAAGATATGGCACTTTTATAGAATGGAGTATTAGTCAGCTATAGAGAAAACCACATTGAAGCCTTTGTAGGTAAGTGGATGCAATTTGAGGCTATACTAACAAATGAAATAAATCCCACGTGCATGGGTAAATATGATATTGTCTCCTTAGTGTAAGCACTCAAAATAAGAAATAGAAAACTGAAAGATATAATAGACACAGTTGAATGGAAAGAAAGGGAACTTAAGGATTTAACAAAAAGAGAAATAAAGGAAAAAAGTTTAGAAATTAGGTAGGGGCAAAACCATACATGTATATATACAAGATGGATAAGGTAATAGTCCTAGGAATTTCCATCAAATTTTGAAAATATTTAATGGGTAAAATTCTTACTCTGACTAACTATATGTTGATATCTATAAACTAAGCAACTATATTGAGGACAGCAATGTGTAATATTAAACCATGCTTAAAATATATGTCATCTTGGTCTTCTAAATGGGTACCATTTCTAATGTCATGTCAATTATTATTATATTCTCTTTAAAGTAAATTTTAAAAATGTAATAAAATCTTGTCCAAACACTTGTACTCTGAATAACTACTAGATAAAACAACAATATGCAATTATTGTAACTGTCCTATGAACCTGTTTTGAAACAGTCTCATGGCTATTTCCTTCTCATTAAAATTAATTTTAGAAATGGAAAAAGAAAAGAAGAATAAAATGGAAAGAGCTTTTGTAAATAAGGAAAGGAATAGAGGCTGAAGAGAAAGTATGAGAACAGGAGAAAACAGAATTAAGTTATATCATGTACAGGTACAAAATCATTATAATGAATGGGATCATTATGTATGCTTAAAATGTACCACTAAACTTAGTAAAAAAGTTAAAAAAAAAAAAGGTAATAAAAGAAAATTAGAGACAAGAACAAAAATTTAAGGTTTCTGGAAAGCATGTGGTAATATTCAATCATATGATCCATCCTTTGTAACTGTATCTGTTTAATCTGATGATAAAAATAGTTAATATATCAATCTGTGATGGTCAGATATTGTTGTTTTGAAAATATGCAATGTATATATTGTTATACATTACCCTGTTTCTGTCTTTCCTTTGGTTTTTCTTACTCTTATTTTTACTCTTCAAAATAAAATAAAATTTTACACTTACACACACACACACACACACACACACACACACACACACACACACACACACACACACATATATATATATATATATATATATATATATATATATATATATATATATAATCTCATGATAACCAAAAGTTACTCAGGAATCCTGTCATCCGGGTTTTAAACACAATAATCATCAACTGGCAATTCACTTTTTACAATTTTTAATTTTTTTGACAATTTTTACTTTTTTAAGAGAACAAAAAGTAATTTAAAAAGTCCATGACAAACAATGCAGAATATTTCTAAACAAAATGGGACCACTGTTCGATCCTTGGTTCCCAAGCCGCGCCGGCCCCACCTTCAGGTGCGCTGAGCCCGTGATGCAATCCGGGCCTGGTGGCACGCGCCTGTAATCCCAGCAAGTGGGAGGCAAAAAGCAGGAAGATCGCTATGAATGTGGGCTGCATGCATAGTGAGACCCTGCACCAAAAAATAGAAAAAAAAAAAAAAACCAAAATTATAGGAATCCAGTGATTGTTGTTATATTGCATAATATTTTCTTAAAATGAGTTGCTCAGATTATAGATATAAGCAGACAAAATTGGTCAAAAATTAAAAAGGGAGAAAAAATTAAGCAATTACTGTTGCTTTCAACATTGAGTAGAATTCAGCAATATAATTATCCAGGCTATCATATATATTTTTGTATAATGTCCGTCTTTCTTTATTTTCTCCTTTCCCTCATCCTGGTTATTCCTTCCATTTTGTTGTAGACTGCAAGACTCTTTTCTTTTTCATAGCTGAAGAATATTGCATGGCTTATAAACACCACATTTTCTTTTCATTCTCTTATATTGGCCCCTAGTTTATTTACATTTATGGGTCACTGTGAACAATACTACTTGCCATGATTTCATGAGTCCACTCTGAACGTAGTGAGTGAAATATCATAGTGCACATGAGAAATACATACAATTATTGCCTGATAAATCTGTTAGAAATAATTTGTTCCTTATGCTTGTTTTATTGAAGTTCCCTATAGTTTCTAATATTTTTCACTTATTTTTTATTTCTTTTAAAATAAAAAATAAATTTTACTAAAGGCGAAAGTACCAAATACTCAGAATGTATCATTTATTTTATTATTGTATGTTTTTATTACTCTTATAGTTACCTATTTTTCATAGTATAGGTACTAAATAATTATACACATGGCCCTATCAGGGGAACTTATGTGAAATTCAGATGCAATCAGGTACATTCAGGGACAGTATGGCTATAGCCTATGTTACAGAAGTCAACAAAAGCTACAAAGGCATACTTAGGTTTATTTTTTGTTTTAATAGCCTCATTATTTCAGACACTCAGCTGTTCTACACTTTTCAGCATTTATCCACACTTACACAGAAGTCATTATTTTAACTTAGGAATTTACAGAAAATACATTCAGAAGAAGTGCTATTGCAACATTAGGTGAATTTCCAAGATTTCTGAAAATAAGAATGTTGCTTAAATAATCTTGGCCTTAATAAAACTTAATATCGAATACTAATAATGAGCATAACAAAAAATAAATTAAATACAACACATTAGATTTTTTCGTGCTTACATAGTTAAATGACAGTACAAATAGAATGAATTTTTAAAAGTCAAATCAAAGAGAAAATAATCTTTAAAGCAAATGGATGATATAAATTTTGAGTTTCCAAGCCACTATCTCTACCAAAGTCTCTTATGTGCTATTTTCTAACCTGATGCTAGGATACAGTCTTTTTTTTTGAGGAAAAAAAATTCAATATTCTTTTGGACACGTAATTTGTTTCAGTTCTATTTTCATACATCTTAACTCAGACATCTTATCTGTCAAGTTAAGGAATAAACCAAAACTGTGTTGTCATGAATGTCTGTCCAATGCTGCAGAACAAAGCAATCTGAATGTTTCTAAATCAAAACACTTGCTTTGGGACTCAAAATAAACTGTCCAGATTCAGAGATGTGTGACTAATGTTTTATAATTTCCTTAACAGAAACACGAGTCAGATTTTGGTTGTAACACTTCTTTAATGTTTCATGAAATTTTCAAAGTAAAATTCACTTCAGTTCATCTCTACTTTAAAAATATAGCACTTTTAGGGCAAACATCTATTATATTTGAAGGGTGAACTGGGTATAAAATGTAAATAAATAAACTCCCAGAGCCTCAGAATTAAAGGTAGCAAAACATTTAACGGATATTGTCTAATATCTGCTTGTCTCATGGCATCTGCCTGTAGCTCAAGTTTTTCTCTGGCTAAATCTAAATGTAAAGAACTAGTTGTTTTTAGGGTCATGATGTTCTAAGACCAGTAGCAACACCTAGCAATTTAAAACATAGATGCTTGACCCTGAACTCAGATGAATTCAATCAGAACTAAAGACAGAATGCAACAATATGTAGTAGAAAATTCCTCCAGGTAATATTAATTGTGGTGTATTGACAACTTGTGGTCAACCTTTAACACAGAGCTTAACAGAAACACCATGGTGCTGGGTGTGGGAGGCCCATCTGAAGACTGTTTTCAGCATCATAAGGGGCAGACCTGGAGAGGAAGAAGTGTGACATTCTTGGGAAGCTGTTAGGGAGCTGCTGATTCTCTTGGGCTATCCTGCTGGAGAACATTTGCATGCTGGCTTTCCTAATTAACTTGGCTGTTTTCTGAAGAGTTCCTCAGGACCTTGCTGTCACTGAGAACAACTATAGTTCACTTTGAGAGAGCTATGCTCCTCACTTTGAGTATCACTTCCTGGTACTGGAGAGGAAGATGGTATCCTGCTCACTCTCCTGGGGAATCTTGTCAAATTGGCTTTCCTGATGGGAACTCAGCTTTCTTCATCACTGGAGGAGCATAGGACCTCCCTGTTACTAAAGACTGCTCTGGTGCTTTTCAGGAAATCTCTGGTTCATATGTTGAGCATTTTCTTTCTGGTTCTAGTGCAGATCCCTCAGCCTGATAGCTCAAAACCTTTATCCCACTGTGGCAGGCTTTCCAGCTTTCATAACTGACCTTTGGGCCTTCCTAGTGCAGATCCATGAACAGGCCTACATGAGGAAATATCATGGGCTCTTGACCTCCAGGTGGACTCATGGGAGCATTGTTATGTGCTGTAGGCCTACAGCTGGACTTGTGCAAGGCATTACCATGGGATTATAAAATAATCTATAAATTATGTGCCCTGTATTGTTCTTATAAACCCCAAACTATAACACTGATGCATAATAAACGATAAGAATCATTGCAGTGAGCATTTAGAAATCTGATGGGTTCTAAAAATGAAATAGCAGCTTGGGCCCATCTAAGAAAGTGCTATTATTATGAAACAGACATATCTTGGATATAGTTATATATTTTAGATATGTCTATCTATATCTATCTATATCCATATAGCTAGATACATCTGTATATATCTGTATCAAATATCCAAAAAAGTATTCAAAAATCTTACACTGCTAAGTATTTGTCTCTAAACATCCAATTATTAAGTTGCTCTTCATTAGTGCAAATGCATAGATGATTGCATAGATTCCCCTCCTTATTGGGCATCATATAACTGAATGCATCCTTACTCTTCACTTGTTCACTGTAAAGTCTGCAGCTATGGACATCCTGTGAGTAATCATTGCACTTATTTGGGCCAAGGACAAACTTTTCTGAGACTGCATGAAATCAAAATCCTTGAGTACTGGAAATAGTGTAGATTGCAGGGAGCACTCATTCTTTTCCTTTCCTCTAGTTGAACTAACTTTAAAGGTTCCCAAAATTTCTGTCCTTACCACATACATTGGTATTTACTAATCTTCATTCAATGTTAAATGTTGTATTAAATTATGTGTATTTTTCCCCACAAGTGACTCCAAATGTAAGAAAATGTTTTGTATAAAAATCTATGAAGCAGTATTAACTTTGTGTTCTCGGTCATACTGATGTCACAATTGAAAGGTCAACTAAGTTCTGACCTACACAAGTGACCACCTAGCATTTTATTTTGTAACTGTAGATTTCTATGGCCATTTCAAAGATATATCTAATATTAAGATCCTTCCATTAGGTATTCAGGAGTTCTTTCCCAGTCATTCTCTCTCTGTTCTGATTTTCTTCTCACTGAAAACATTTCTAGGGTCTCAGAATATCACGCTGTAGTCTTTGTCTCCTATCCATCTATCTCTACAGGAACCTCTTTCTGAAATATTCTCCCTAAATTAAGAGAAGAATGTTCCTCTTTTCTTTCACAGAAAGATGTACCAGTGCACTCAAGTAATTCTTTTCTTGAAGATAAATATTTTTAAGTATTAGAAATAACCCCTTATTCCATTATATGATATCATAATTCCAGAAGTAATATGTCACTCTTTATAATTGGGCTGATACAGCCTTGGACTGGTATGCTTTTTTAATTCAACTATTTGAGACTCATATTTCTCTGAAAATATAGTGAAAACTCCTTTCAGAACTAAGAAAGCTTCTCTGCCTAACTTCGTGCTTCTCACTGTTTAATCTTTCTAATTCCCAACTATTTGAGCTGTTTTCAGGTTCTCAGCTAGGTTTTCTAGGTTTTTAATCTCAGGACACTTATTTGTGACCCATTCTATACCTCTGGACTTGCTGATATTTATCCATTGTTTAATTATCACTCCAAATATCTTTTCCTAGAGATATTTTTCTAAATTGTCTTTTCTGGGCAGCTCTAAAACTAGTTAAGTTATTGAAAGCATTTTATTACTCTGCTTTTCCTTTCCTATAAGATATATTGTTATGTAATTATTTAGCAAACAATTCCCTTTCAGAATGCAATCTTTATGAAGGCAGAAACAATATTTAATATCTTATTCTGTTTATGTATGCCCTTAGTATTTACCATGAAATTGAGCACAAAATAAGGCCTAGTGCACATTAGTTAAATGAATAGTTAAGGATAGCAGTAGTTCTCATATATGTTCATAATGCAAATATTTTCTTCCTTGCAAGCTGATCCTAGCTCATAGAGATATTTACAAGACCATTGTTTTACATGTCATCACTTCACATGAGGATCTTTAATGACACAAGAAGATGATCCTGAAAATATGTAAGTGGGATTCATGAAATACATTTTTATGTTGTTTTACCTGAAGTCTCTAAAAATATAAAGGCATGTCAGAATTGAGTTTTCAGTCCCCTTTCTCAACCATATATATACCTTGATACTCTTTGATGAGGAAGGAGACTTTGAAATAATAACATTAAAATTGTTATTAAGAACAATCTATAGTAAAAATAACAGTGATAAAATAATAACACCTATGATGTACAGTGTAGTAGTTGTTACGATTTCTATTTTACATGGATTTGCAATACACCTATGAGCTAAGTCCTATTTTATTTTATTTTATCTTTTTATGATAAGGGTTTAACTTTAATGTATGTGATTACAAATTTTAGATATTACTTATTAGATATCAGACACTCTATTTTTTTGACAGTTTCAAAATTGATTAATAGGACAGTTTTAATAATTAATACAATGTACACTGTTATTTTCTTAGTGGTTATCCATAGTACAAGATGCAAACAGGATGTCCTGTCCAGACACTATTAGTACAAATCTTTCTTCTCATTGCATTAAGCAAAAGTAGCTGTATATCTATCCTAACTATTCTGCATATAGAAATACAAAATGGTCCTTCCTTTGTATCACTTTTTTTTTTCTCTCTAAAGAGAAAACATTCTCTCAGACTTTCACAGAGAGAAAATTGGTCAAGCAATGGCTATGACTTATCTACATGGCTGACACAGGCAAAGGATCTGCAAACTGCATTACAGGGTTACAGAATAAATCCTGAGGATACTTGACTGGCCTTATCAGAAACAAAAGTTACATTTCTTGTTATATAGGTCTTGCTTTATCTTGGTGTTTACCATTCAACATAAAAGTATAAAATCGAGGTATATAAAGTAAAGCCATGTTAATGTGCTGAGCTGTGAAAGGCTTAAGTCAACAACTTCTGTGGATCACTCACTACTATTGTGGACTGCTGGGCTAAGTTCTATTTTAGTCTAGTTTCTTTACTTTATAATTGCTCCATTCTGAAAATTGTAGGTCTTCACTGTCACTCTCCAAATGTAAGAGGGATAGTCCAGGAGGAGTTTACTATAAACATGAATAGGAGATACAACCCACAATATAATTGTATGGGACCCTGAGTATGTTTTGAGGAAGGAGGAAACAAAAAGAGGCAGAGATTGACTAGGAAAATTCCTGAGCACCATCTGAAAGGCTTCTAGGAGAGAAGAAATACATTTGTAGCACACGTTAGTTATATTTTTATACCATATTCTCAGAGAGATGTCAGCTCACAGGAAGATGAGGATGATTCTAGCAATAGTCATGTCAGCGTTAACTCCTAGATTCTGCAAAAAAAAAAGGAAACACATGCACAAACTCTTTTATACTTATAGTCACACACACCCTCGTGCATGTGTGCACTGAAAGGAAAATGAGCTAACATGTACATGCTACTTGCTTCTTGAAGGAAGTTTCTAAAAGGCTGTGATTTTTCTTTTTGTATTATATTGATAATGATAATTATTACAATTTAAACCAAAAATTGCTGGAATGTATGTTTTTGTTCAATATTTCTGTATATCATTGTTTAGAAAACATATATTTATCTTAAACTGGTACATAATCATACATACTTATGGACTATAGTGGGATATTCAATACAGGTGTGCAGTGAGTAATGATTGGATATGTAATTGGTATATGTATCACTTCAGACATTGATTATTTCTCTGTGTTGGAAATGTGATACTATTTGATTTGTTAACAAAAAATAATTTGTTTTTGTGGCTGCTTGCTTTGTTCCTGTGTTCACTCCTTAGTTCCATGAGCCCTGCAAATCTGAATATCCGTAAAACATGAACATAAACTGATTGCAAATGAATGGTGGTGAGTCATTACATCCACACTGTGGAAAGTGCAGTTTAGGTTATGCCTGAACAGCAGCAAAGGCGAGGAGGGTAAGGAAAATTTAAATTCATTTGAATAATGCTGTACTTGAGGAAAAGGCAAAGTTTTTCAGCTGATTTTTTTTTCATTTTTTCCCATGTATTCATTCATGCATTCTACAAATGTGCAGAATTCCAGCACAGCTAAGAACTTCAGAGTAAAACCAAGTAATACTTCAGTTGACTTAAAGAAAATATGTTTTTTTCAGATATGCTGTTCAGTCTTCCCTGCATCCTTTTTCCTAACCCAATCCAATGGTCTTTTTGACCAATCTCCCACAATCATAACTTCCAATACTGCTATGCATCTCATGTTCTTTGGGATGTGCTGAGCCTTCTACAGAGACAAAAAGTGAGCAATGTCTCACCATTGGTTAAAAAGACAAAAGAAAACATTATACAGACAAATAACAGAAACAACAATTACTTTAGGACAGCTATACAATCTAAACCAACATATGCAAAGTGATCCCCACATTTGTTAAAAAGAGTCATGAAAACTGTTACTGAAAACTAACTCCACTGGGTCGGGGGGAATAGCTCATTGGTTTATGTGCCTGCCTGGAAAGCACAAGGACCCACGTTTGATCCCCAGTATAACATGCTGTGCCAGCCCCACTCTGGGTCCACTGGTGCACAAAACCAAGTGTGGTGGCATACACCTATAATCTCAGCACTGGGGAGGCTGAGACAGGAGGATCACTATGAGTATGAGCTACAGAGTGAGACCCTGTACCAAAATGCATTAAAAAAACCTAACTCCAAACTATGTAATGATTAAAATAAACTAAAAGTTATTTCTCAAATACAGTCTTAAATACTTATTGGTCATCCTTCCCAAAGTTGTGACATAGGCTCACATCCATCCTGTTTGTACCTGACTACTTTTATGCCTTACTTCCCATGTCATCACATGTGCCTTGCTTCTGCTTATATGCAATGAATTAGAGCAGTAACTTATTACCTACTGATGGAAAGAGAGGTGTGAGTACAGCCTACTTGTGGGCTCAGGAAGTGAAAGAATTGAATGTGGAAAATTTCTAACCAGACTCCAACATAGACATTTTGCTACATTTTCTAGAGAATAATGAACTTTTGAGGAAGAGATACAGAGTTAGAAAGGATACATCCAAAGTCATGTGTAGCTACTGCTATCATGCCTCAGTTGTCTAACCCAAGTTAATAGCAGGCCTGACATTGAATGTTCTTAGAAAGTAAAGCAGGCCTCAGGATTTGAAAAATACTATATCTGGTAACTAATTCGTTGTACCTTAAGTATTCGAATAAACAATGCATTTATTTTTCTCTGAATTTGGTTACATACTAGGCAGAGGTGTGTTATGTAGACCCCAATCTTACCTAATGTACCATTTCCTTAGGAGACACATTTAATTTGAAGTGCAGCAACTTGTTTCTGGAGGAGTGAATGCATCTTAATTGTCCAGTTCAGAGAGGATTCTTGGCTGTTCAAGTCTGTGTCCTCAAGACTTTTGTCTTTGCTGATTCTGCATGGTACCCTTTCGCTATGTAAGCCTATGAAGGTTATTATATTCTGGGTTCTGTAAGTAACACCAGTGGGTCATAAAATCAAGGGCAGCTTGGACAGCCTTATTAGCTCACCTCATGTGAAGAGTCTTCCTGCAATGAAAAGGCAGAGGAAAGGAGGAACAAAGAGGATTGCTTCTGATCAAGTTCTGTCTTTTTTTTTACTTTTTGGTGAGCCAGATCAAGTTGTAACTGAAGCTAAACTTAATCTCAGTTGTCTAACCCAATAAATACTCTTTGCTGCTTAAAGGAGGATGAGTTGAGTTTTTTATGTAATAATAAATAGGATCGACTTATACAAAGTTTGTATAGTATCATCTCTTCATATTTAGAATGTGATTATTTGCTTTCCTTAGAAGATACAGACTTAAAGAAATCAGCTTTCCCTGGAGCAGTGGCTTAAGAAAAGCTTTGAAAGACAAGTTCTGATTTGTGACAATGTTAAGAAAGATCAAGAACAGTACAGAGAAATGAAGCCACTGAGATGTTCAAAGAATAAGAACTAGGATAACCAAATCAAATAGTAGCAAAACAAGCAAACAGGAAATGATCCCAGGGATTTGAGTAATTCATTAGATTCTCTGAGGGTAAAAACTAAATTTACTAAAATGTAAAACTGTGTGAAGGCAAAACTGCTAATCTATTTTATTAGCATCTTTAGCCTGACTGCCTAGAACAGTGCATTCATTAAATACTTTTAACACAAAGAATGCAGAATTTAATAAAAAGAACAATATATCCCTACTTACTTTAACATCAGGAAGTTGTAGCTGCCTGTTAATTGTTTAATTTTTTAATGATAAAATTGTTAGTTAATATCTAAACTACAAAAATAGTATTTTTATTTATTTATTTATTTTTTGGCAGAACCAGGGATTGAACTCAGGCCCTTGTGCTTGCCAGGGAAGAGCTTATTCTGCTGAGCTATCTCAGCAGAATACAAAACATTTACAAAGATAATAAGTGCTAAGTAAGAAAAGTCAATAGAACATGGGAATAAAAAATAATAAACCACTTTCACTAGCCCTATCCAACTAATTGAAATCAAAGCATAGGAAATAGTTTATTAGTGAAATAAACTGGTGAAATAGTCTGATCCTGCTATTCCCACACTCTTCTGTAAATCAGAGCCCTCTGCAACAGTAAAAGAACACGTTGCAGGGCTGAACCCAGAACTAGCAAACCAGTAGCATGGGGTGACTGGGTGGAGGGAAATGAGGTCTGTATCCCTACCTAACACTGCCAGATGATTCTGGTAGAATCAGGTTTGAAAATCTTTCAACTCATCCACTCCTGTAATCTCACCCTACTCATCACCTTGTCATCACTGTGACAAGATTCCTGAGGAAATCCATTTAAAATAGAGAAGTTTATTGGGGCTCAGAATTTCAGGGGTTTCATTCCAGATATAGCTGGCTCCCTGCTTCTGGGCCTGTGATGAGGCCATGTAATAGGCAGAAGAGAGCAGAGCAGAGCTCCTCACCTCCTACCAGAAGGAGGCAGTCTGCAGTGCTGGGGTTGCTCTCTGCAGTCACAGCTATCTATAAGCCAATTCAAATTAAACTTGTCAGTGATCTTTCATTTTTGGTACACTAACTTGGAAATTGTAGTCCTTGCCCCTTACATAAACAAACACAAAATAGATTGGGTGGGGTCTGTGAAGATTAGTTGCTCAGTTTTTCTTGACTTTTAATTATATTGAGTAGATGTTCATCAGAAAATTAAATACTCATCTGAATTTCTGAGAAATGCTGTTTATCCTAAAAGGATATTTCCATAACATTCAACCACTAAATAAGAGTTTACAGTGGCTCAGGAGTAACAATGAAAGGCAAAATGATTAGGACTTTGTGACTGCCTTCTTGTTATGAAATTAGCATTTAACTTGGGAAATGGTAAGGTTTGTCATATCCAGTTCCACTGCTGATATTTAATTTACTCTGTCTTTGTCAATTACCTCATCAAAATACCTGTTCAGATATTTCTTGTTATATTAAACTGCTAGAATATTCAGTTCTATGTTTTGTTCCTTGATTTATAGCCTAATTTACTTCCCAGAAAAACACATGTGCTCATGCATTTATTGGCCATACAAAGAGCCTTGGAGTGATTGGTCTGAAGATGTTATCTCTCTATGTAGTTCACAGAGCTTGTGGTTAAAATAAGGGATTTCTCAGTTTTATATTATGAAATGTATCTGGAGACAACACACATGTCAGTCCCAAATCATTCATGTCTGATGTGTTTACCTATTCCTTTCTGATTCCATTATGATTTTTTGCTTCATTGCTTTCCATCTGAAAAGTACAATCAACATATTATCATATGCTCTGTTACAGTATTCTCTGTTTGTTGTTTTACTTTCCTAAGTAAACTTTAAACTCCAGCACAATAAGTATTTCTCTGGCTCCTTTTCTTGACTCAGCCAATGGCCCAGTACATTACACATATTAAAAATGCCACTATTGATTGAGTTCAAGGTTCTCATATTGATCTAGTTACTTATTGATTGAACAAGCATATGTTTGGCCTCACTTAGAATTGTATTCCAAGTCATTCATTGGTTGTCAAATACCAGCTGGGAATTTTGTGAAAATAATGGTACTGAATAGTACTTTTTAGTGAGAGCTTTGGTAATTACATTTTCAACCAATACTTTATAGGTCACATTTTTACCTAAGAAACTAGATCAGAGTTTTGTAAATATTTCCTATAAAGAGTCAGAGATATTTCAAGCTATTAGGATATATATATATAATATATATGTATGTATATATATATATATATATGTGTGTGTGTGTGTGTGTGTGTGTGTGTGTGGCTATGTATAATAAAAATAACCATAAATCATAAGTTAATGAATAGATCTTTCTGTAGTTTAATAAACTTATAAAAATAGATATATCCCCAGATATGGATATAAGGCAGTAGTTTACCTACTTTTGACCACATAATAAGTCCATATAAGCCACGGGCTTCATGCAATTCAAGTAGAAAATGCCTATAGGTACTTACATTTTAACATAAGAAAACACAGTATGGGCTACTGAAGATCTTAATCTTGTTAGATAATTAGTAATTTGTTTCTGATTAGAAGCATATCTGATGTAAATTAGCAAAATTGATCTTTCTCAGATTCTGCTAGACTAGTAAGACAGAAAATTGGTAATTGTCCAGTGTACCCAACCTGTGATGCAGCTCCTAAGCCTGTATTAGGTTAACATACTTTTTATTTTGATTTGTCATTGATTTTTGTTTGTTTTCTTTTTGTTTTGCTTTGCTTTATTATATAACTTAACATTTCTTTGATTCATGTACAACAGGGCATTTTCCTATATAATTAGTAGTATTCTGTGTTTTCTTCTGATCCAGATACAATCCCAGACATGCGCTAATAATCCAACTGGTTTATTTTCCTTTATTTTGTTCCATGCTTTTCACCGATTTTTTCCAGCCAGTTTTTCCCCTTCCAATCACAGTTCTAAAAACATGGCAAGTGGATACCAATACCTGTACATATCTCCCTATTTCCTTGTTATGACAGTTTTCTAAACATAATCAAATTCATAAATGGGAAATAATCTAAAAAAATAGTTTCTCAAAGCAGACAATATTTTAATCATCAGTGTCCCTTGGTACCCAGGTATTGATGTTTTTTGCACTCAAATCTCTTCACAACTAATGACCACTAGGTGTACACTATCCTTTAAAGCAAAGAGGAAGAGAGGAAGCCTACCAAATTAATCGCACCTGCATTCTAGGTTCCACCTTCTCTTTTATTTCCTAACAATGACAAATGATTTTCTCTCATAGAGTACCTGATGTTAGCACCACCCCCATGCACTTTGAGCTGTCCCTACAAAGCAGTCTGTTTTGTATGAATTGTCTGATCACAGACATATTTCCAGCTCTTTCCTTTTATCGCTTTGTCCATCACAATTGCTATTACAGGGCTCTATTTTCTGTTTTATTTGTTTTTAACAAGAGTTTTCCTTGAATTCCTCAAACATCCCTAATGAGCATGAATGTAGATAAAGTGATGTTAGGACACATGGCAGGACATGGTTTCAGTGGTCAGTTTTCAGGCTGAGCATGTAGGAGTTTTTGCTTTCAATTATCACCCTTTAGACAACTTAGATTTAGATAATTTATCTCCATAGTCTTCATTCAGTTTTTCAAAATATATTATAACTCATCCTAAAAATTATCCAGAGTTCCTTCTGTAGCAAGAATTCTGCATATGTGGATTAGAATGCCTTTGCACCATTTAGACACCAAACAGTGGAGGAATTTCATGTGAGTAATGTATGTGCTCCTTCTTCCTCTGGCAGGTGGAAGGTAGATCTGTGCAGGACCCCTGTCATGAAAGAGCAGGCTTCTCATACTTAATTATCCTGATGTCTGTATGGTTTGATTGTGTCTCCTAAAAAGCATATCTTGGAAACTTAACACAACAGTGTTAGAATGGAAGGCCTAATGCGTGGTAACTAGGCCATGAGGGGGATCACCATAAAAGTGGAACTTCAGTGATCTTTTCCTCTCTCTAAATCTCTAGTCCTCCTGTCCTCCACTATCCAATGACAGAGCTCACTGGATGCTGAGCTCACAGTCTTACTTAGTTTCTAGAAATGTATGGCAAAATATGTGTAAGCATCAGTATGTGGTATTATCACACAGTAGCCTAAAAGAGACCGTAATTTTTCCTTAAATCTTAACCTACTAAAGCATAACTGTGGATCTAGCTGTGCTGTCCTTGGATCTGAAGATCCCACCCTGTGGGACTGGATTTCGATCCATGCCAACACTGTTCTGAAGATTCGACAGGGAACCCCACTTATCATACCCTACCCTCAGGAGCATGCTATTCTTCAGTGCAGTGTACACAGATGTGAAGTTAAGCCTTTGTGGGCCATCTGTCCTTGGGTAACAGAACAGCTCTCCCATAAATCTCATGTGTGACTTGAATATTTTATGCTCTTTTCTTTCAAATATAAATAATAAAACACTTTTAGAGTGTGTTTTGAACTTTAATAGATTAAAACATATTTGTAAATTACATGTGAGTCATTGAAGTAAACATCTACTAAATGGGTGTGTGTCATGCCTATTACAACTATTTCTGTGGCGGTATATGAGATTTTATTATGAACAGTCAACCATTCCTTTTCCTATTCCATTCATTTCAGACAGGTACTGTTTCTTCCTCCAAATGGGAAGTATGAACACTATATGCAAATTAATGACCTCATTCCATCATATTCATGACTACTTTTAGGGACTGGTGCAATGACCAAAATCAGAAAGCCCATTACAGCAAGACCTGGACTTTTGCTTTAATTATAAGAAAGTGGGGCTCATCACTGATTGTAAACAAAGATGTGAAAATCAAACCATGGAATTCATTGAGAAACTCTTACCATCCCATACTAAGTAGTGTTTGCGATAGAAATGAACTTATTATTTAATTTAAATCCTTGTCCCAGTGACCCGTGATGTCTATCCTATTTACAGATTTTTGGTTATGTGAATGGGAAAAGTCTTTGTTTCATTTCTCTTTCTTGGGCTGTCCAGAAATTACAAATTATACAGTGTATATGATTGGCAAATAGCATTTAATAAATATTTTACTGTTGTAGCTATAAGGATCCACTGTGTCTTAGCTTTCTACCTCTAACTGGAAAATGCCTTTGCAAATATCTAGAAGAAAACAGTATTGTTCAGGGATACAATAGAAAATATTTCTACTAGTTTCTCAGCTACAGATAGCAATTTGTTTACTTAGGAAAGAGAAAGAGTAATAACATTTATCTATTCTCTCCTAAAATATGTTGTGGAAAGTGAATTTGCTTTAATCAGATTTAATCAGATGACTCTTGCCAGAAATGCCCAAATCATGACTCATCCTGTTACATGCTCTTAATTTAAAACAGTACATTATTGATTTTAGCCTCTTAAACTTCTGAGTCTTCTCAGAGAAGAGGACCATCCAAAATCAGATTCCCATGTTCTACATGCACTAATATTCTTGGTGTTGGAGTGATATTGGACATTCTTAGTATTTGAAGTGAATCCTGATGACAGACTGCACCAGCAGATCCATTTGCTGATTCTCTAGCTGACCTTTTATGCTGATTCTGTTGCCAAGGCTGAGTGTACTCTGTAGGTCTTTTTATCTTTGTCTTTTTCTATTTTTTTGGTGCAGGGTCTCACTATGCATGCAGCCCACATTCATAGCGATCTTCCTGCTTTTTGCCTCCCATGTGCTGGGATTACAGGCGCGCGCCACCGCGCCCGGATTGCATCGCCGGCTCAACGCACCGGAAGGCAGGGCCGGCGCGGCTGGGGGAACCAAGGATCGAACACTGATCCCTGCACTTACCTAAGCAAGCGCTTAGTCCGCTGAGCTATACCGCCGGCCCTTCTGTAGGTCTTTTTAGCAAAACTCATAGACATTAAAAAAAAAAAAAAAAAAAAAA